>OU898283.1:21191141-21441748 GCA_918026665.1 Diabrotica balteata | reverse complement strand
AATAATGGCTTCCTGTCAATCTTCTGGTATTCGTTCTTTTATCCATATATCTTTTATGATCTTGTATATCCAATTATTTAGCAGTTTTCCACCATATTTCATCATCTCTGCTGTTATGTTATCGCTTCCAGGGGATTTGTTGTTTTTCAGATTTTTTATGATTTCCTCGATTTGTTTTTTGCTGGGTGAATTATCTTCTATGTCTTCTAAGTGTTCGATTCTTGCTTCTGCTTCCATACATTCTCTTTGGTTTGACTTATTATTGCCATTTAGTAATTCATCAAAATACTCTTTCCATCTTTCGACTATTTCTGCTTCCCGCTTATATTATGTCCTGCTTTGTTTCTAACGAATAGGTGGGTTTTTGTTGGAAACCTTTTTTTTCATTTCTAGCACCTTGATATAGGTTTTTAATTTTTTTATTTCTGTAATTCTCTTCTATTTCTTTTAGCTTATTTTCTATGTGTTTTCTCTTCTTTTTTCTCAGCACCCTCTTTACTTTTTGTCTTTGCTCCCTATATCTATTATTTGTCTCTGTTGTGTCTTTCGTGATTATTTCAATCCTTAATGATTTTCTTAGTTCTATTTCTTTTTTGGCACTTTATGTAGAACCAGTCTTTCATTTTTTTGTTCTCTTGTTTATTACATTTTTTTGCTGCTTTGTTCATTATTTGCTTTATGTTTTCTCATTTGTTCTCAGTTTGCTCTTCTATTTGTATCTTTTTTAGTTTTCTTTCCATTGTTTCCTCGTACATTTCTTGCTCTTTCTTTGTTGCTAATCGAATTGGGTTATGTATACAATTCTTTTTTTTATTTTGTTTTTGTTTTCTGGTTCTGTTTAATTCACTGTAGAAACATTCTTTGACATCATTATCTTTTTCTTCTGAAGGCGCGTGGATATTTATGAGGGTGATTTTTTGGTATTTTCCCTTGAACCTGATACTACATATTATGTGGTCTGATACTGGTTACACTCTACTATTGCTTCTTTTAGCTCTTTTTTTATCATAAAACCTGTGCCTAATGTTTGATTTTTTCCGCCGCTGTTAAAAAACATTGTATCTTCTATTTCTAATATATCATCTCCCAACTCTTTCGTCTCCTGTAAAGCTACTATGTCAAAATGGAACTTTTTGATTTTTCTCGCTAAATGTTTAAGTTTGCCTTCTTCATATGTGCCTCTTACATTCCATGTTTCTCTTACAATTACCAGTTCCTCTTCTTCTTCTTCTTCTAATGGCGCCACAACCCTTTGTGAGTCTTGGCCTGCTTAACAATGTTCTTCAATTCTGCCCTGTCGGATACTTTCCTTTACCAGTGACTATTGTGCATGGTTTTTAAATCCCTCTCTACGTTTACTATCCATCTTTAACAGGGCCTTCCTTTTCTGTTCCCAGGGTTCTGTTTTCTTGAGGCTTCCATCTTTGGACTACTTTTACAGCTCGATTATCTGGCAATCTTTCTAGGTGACCAAGAAAGTTTAGTCTTTGTGACTTTACAAATCTAACAATATCTGTGCTCTGCAATATTTAATCCAGCTCGTGGTTCATTTTAATTCTCCACGAACCATCCCTCCATTGTGTCGGTCCAAATATCTTCCTTAGTATTTTGCGTTCTTACCAGTTACTTTGCACCAGTTTCTACCATACCAAAAAACTATGAAGTAGAAGTAGGATACATAGAGAAAAAAAAATCGATGAGAAACCACACAGATTGAGTCATGCAGAATTGAGTGATCACATTAGAGATTTAGACTTGTCACAAGAAAAGGCAGACATTTTAGGATCAAAACTACAGTAATGAAACCTTCTTCACAGTTATAAAAGGATCTCGGAGTTGAGAAAATGTTAGCGAACTTTTTTTTCGAGAAGAAGAGAAATCTTGTTTTTTGTCGCAATGTAAATGGATTAATGATTTATTATATATATATATATATATATATATATATATATATATATATATATATATATATGTATCCGGTTTTTTAGGCGTTACGCCCGTCCGGTAGGGATCTATGGAGGAGTATCACCGAGCCGCAAGCCCTTATCTCTTGCCGTACTGCTCCACCATAGACCGCATCAGATCCCAGCATGTCCTAGTCTAAGCCGCAGATTCATCTAGAATTTTAAACTGCTGCGTTAGACTTTTTGTTTTCTGTACACCGAGCTGGGGCTCGATCCCACGTCCACTGAACCATTCGACAGTGAAGCGAATGAGAGGCAGCCGCACAGCCCGCTGAGCTATGTGACCGACATTAATTATTGATTAATGATTTATTGACAACTAAATTATGATCCAACTGAATGGAGGCTATTTATAGATTCCAACAACTTTCTTTTAAAAGCTGTATTACTCCACAACTGAAACAGCTTTCCTTCTATTTCTATTGACCATGCAGTTTACGTGAAAGACTTATACAAACATGAAAGCTGTCGAAGAAATCAATTACGATAAGGACAACTGTAAGATCTGTAAGGACTTAAGAGTTATTGCTATCATTTTAATAATGCAGTTACGTTATACTAAACACTGCTGTTTTTTATGTATGTGGGATAGCAGCGATAGGAATTTGAATTATTTAAGAACAAAATGGCATGCAAGAAATCTCAACAGTAACGAGAAAATGTCGTTGCTGAGGAGCCTCTCGTAGATCCAAAAGATGTTCTTTTTTCACCTTGAGACGCCATTTTCTTCACCACAATGAGACGACTTAACGCTTTTGAAATGTGGACCTATAGAAGAATTATGAGGGTTTCTTGGGTAGATGAAGTTACGAGCAATGAAGTTCTGAGAAGAATAGGTAAAGAGAAGGAAGCTGAACTTACAATTAAAAAAGAAAGCTACAGTATCTCGGACAGGTGACGCGGGGCGAGAAGTATGGCATCCTGCCACTTATAATGCAAGGAAAGATGACAGAAGAAGAATCGGAAGAAGACGAATTTAATGACTTAAGAAAGAACCTGAGAGAACTTTTTGGAGGCAGCTCAAAACAACTATTTAGAGCTACTGTCTCAAAAATTAAAATAGCTATGATGATTGCCAACTTCCTTAGCGGAGAAGGCACCTGAAGAAGAAGAAGAAGAAGAAGAAGATAAGGGAAATGTATAAATTGAAAACAAATGGGGCTTTCATTAAAAAAAAAATTGTGATGACGTTATCATACGAACGTGGTTCACCCTGTATATTAGATTATAATTTGAAAAAATAGTAAATTAAAATCAAAAATCGAAATGTTTTGAGAATTTCTAATAACGTTGTTTATTTAGCAAATGATTAACTTAAGCGTTACTTTATATACGCTCTCTATATACATATGTATATAAAACCTGATTAATCTATATTTAATGTTTATATGGAAAGTACAAAGTGAAAAGTTAACTTTTACTTCTGCGTAAACATATTTTTAACGTGGACCTGTTCTTACAAACTCCTTATTCGGAATATTTTTTAGTTCCCAGAAAGGTACATAATCTTATCGAAAAATTCGTACATGGTCTTTTATCGTGAAACTTAAATTGCCGGCACATAATACGTCAAGAGCCAAGAAGTAAGAAAATAAGGAATCTGCGGAATCCCAGACAGACGCGTACAACTTATGTATTGAACATAATAAGTCAGGTTTGAGATATCGTCGATATATGTTCAAAGACTCGTCTACAAGCTGGCAAAAAGCTTTACGTGGTACTTTAAGTTTATGGTTTTCGATAGTGCTCAGTGCGATTCGATGTATGTTTCGCAAGCTGGTCAGCACTGGTCATTTAAATTATTTCTTGTTTTGAAAGAATTAGTTCTAGTATTTACGTATATGCAAATAGATACAGAGATAGTGGTTGTTTCCTATTCTTTAATTCTCGACACACGCTAACAACATTGATTTATAAAGTTTTTTTATATTTATTTGTAAAGCTTAACACTACATTTAAGTAATTTATCTAATGTACACTTCCACGCACTTTTTTTCCAAATAATAGCACATTTCGTCATTATTTCCTTTTTTAACCACACTTTATCGTAAATAGCTTATTTCCCACTTTTTTTTTATTTTATTTATCCACATCAACCACTAGGGATAGGTATGGTATAGGATTAGCGGTAGGTTTATGATACAAATAGAGAAAATAAGATACATTTTAAAAGTTATGACTTACAATAATATCATACAGTGTATATATGTGTAAATGTAACAAAGTTATTTTACGGAGTTTACAGTAATTTAAAAAAGGCAAAACTACATTGAATTTTGTAACCAGTGCTTCTTTGAGGTGTTGGGTATCTTGAATATCGCCTTGGCTGAGATGTACTCTGGAAATTCTATTATTATATGGTTGCCTGTGAAAGGTGTTTATCATCTTTGGCACACTGGTAGTGGTTCACTGGAGATTATGTAGCCGTGCGTAAGTCGTGTATGCCCAAGCCGGAGTCTGCTAATAATTACCTGGTCTTTTCGTTTTGGTGGTATAGAAAGATTTTTTGAAGATACGTCTGGTTTGATGCTTTTAAGATTTGTGTTTTTTTGATCCCGTATTTCTTGCCAGATTTTATTTGCATGAGTCTTAAATAAAGTTTTAGTATCTGATATTGGTATAACTTTTGATCAACATCATCAAAATGAGAAAGGTTCAATACTTCGGTCATATAATGAGAGGACCTAAATATCGCTTACTCCAGTTAATCATGCAGGACAAAATCGAAGGAAAACGTTGGGTCGAAAGAAAACAATTGTCCTGGCTGCGTAACATTAGACAATGGACAGGTCGAACGGTCGAGGGAACTGTTTCATCTAGCTGCCGACCAAGAATCATTTCATCAGCTTGTCAATATGACGATAGCCAACGCTTAAATACAAGCACGGCACTCAAAGAAGAGAAGTTGTAGTCGGAATGTTCACATTGTTTATTGCTTCAAACGCTGTTTTGTCTGCTAGCTCATTACCAGTTATTCCAACATAAGATGAGACCCACAGAAATGATATGGTTTTCACAGAAAATTGGAGCTGTTGCAACGCGTCTTTAATTAGGAATAGATTGATATGTGTAGGATAAACATGTTTAATGGCCTGTAAAGAACTTAGTGAATCTGATAATATAAGTATTTGTTTTCATTTGTGGTGTTACACTGATTTAGTGTTCGAGAGAATTAATAACTATAAATACTTAGGAACATGGATAACATCAGATGTAGACCAAACCAAAGAAATTAAGACACGTATTGAAATAGCACGTACATCATTTATTAAACTTAAAAAGTTTCTTTGTTGTCGAGATATAAGGTTAGAACTACGCCTGAGAATGCTTCGATGTTACGTGTTCTCTACTCTTCTTTATGAAATGAGGCGGAAATAATATTAACTATTAAAAGACGAAAACTTGAGTACTTGGGACATATGATGAGAGAGCAAAAATACGCATTATTACAACTTATTATGCAGGGCAAAATCCGAGGAAAGCGAAATGTGGGAAGACGAAGAATATCCTGGCTTAAGAACTTAAAGGAATGGTTTTAATGCAGTAGTGCAGAACTTTTTAGAGCGGCAACAACATAGTCCGCATACCCATGATGATTTCCAACCTTCGATAGAAGATGAAACTTAAAGAAGAAGAAGACTGATTTAGTGCGTTAAGTATTGCTTGGAGCTCTGCGGCATAAATACTACAGCCGTCAGTTAATCTAGTTGCAGAAATTATATTTTCTGATACAGTAGCTGTAAGTGGAATATTTGAGTAAATTTGCATGATACTGAAGCCTGAACCTCAGCAAAAATTGATGACCATGATTAGGTAAGGAGGGGTCTAGTATTGGTAAAGAAACTGTCCAGGGAGGTATCTGGTATATTTTTATGGGTGCCAAGGTAATTTGATTGATATAATACGGTAATCTTTAACTCGTTGGTAAAATGGTACTATCTTGGTGGTGTAATTTGTGTATTGTTCTAGTGGTTCTTCCGATACTATATTTGCGAGATAGGTATGATCCTTTGCGTTTAGAATTTCTGAAGCGTAGCATAGTGATATATATTGTCTTCTGAGGTATAGTGGCGTTTTTCCTGCTAGCACTTGAAGGCTTCTTATTGGAGTAGTTATAAGGCTCCAAAGATTAGTCATAGAGATATGGTTTGAATAACATCCAGTTTTTTTAGTTGATTTTTATTTACTGTTTCCTAACATATGCATCCGTAGTCGAGTTTACTTCTTATTAATGTCTGATATAAATTAAGAAGAATTTTAGAATCTGAATCCCATGTTTGATTGGATAAAACGTTTAGTAATTTTATTCTTTGTTGACAGGATTTGTTCAAATTGTTGATATGTCTACTACTTTAGTTTTCTCAGTTGAAAAATTTAAACCAGTCTCTAAAGAGCACATTTCTAAGCTGTTTAATGTTTTCTGTAAAATTTGCTTAGCTAATTCTATATTTTTACTTTTAACATATTATATTACTAGATCATCAGCAAAAAGATTAGCTTTTACGAGAAGCTTTATGTGGTTTGTTATATTATTTATTGCGATTAAAAATAATAGTGGACTTAAGGCCTATCCTTGAGGAATTCCATTATGGAGTGATTTCGATGTTGATATGAATCCATTGGTTATTACTTGTATGGACCTGTCTTGCAGAAAGTTTTTGATGAAGGCGTTTCTCACTTTTAAATTCTTCTTTTGGTGCCTATTCGTTTTGAATATTGGCGATCATTTTGTGGAGAATTGTTTTCTCAGGTTTTTTAACTATGATATTTCTTTTTATATCAACGCAATAAATGACAAAAAAGATACGCAAAACCTAAATAAAATATATTTCAATGTAATTTAAATAATAATAATAAACAACAGATCTCCACTTTACCTTTTTCGAAAACATCAATGATACACCCATATAAAAATAATTATATACTAATGACAGTAAACCATGAGATATCAGGGGCCCGTTTCACAAAACTACAAGTGTTGTTAGTAACAATTGTTAATATTCAGCACTTGTAATCACAAGTTGTTAATAACTAGCGTTTCACAAAAAAAATATTTAACTTGTTCGTTACATGTGTAAATTTGTCAGCAACCGGTGTACTTCACGCATGTCTGTTACAAGTTTGTAAATAAACATAACCTTAAAATAGTTTTGTTGACAATTTACTAGTTAAACGTCAGTCGTTATTTATAATTCTGTGACAATGTCGAAAAGCGTCTTAAACGGTAGTAAAATTATAATTTTAAAAGAGATTAGAGATAAGAAAGCAATTCTTTTCGGCAGCTTTTCCGACAAATTAACAAAAAAAGACAAAATAGAATGTTGGAAAACTGTGCACCAAAAATCCACCAGTTTAGGGCTTGTGCCTCCAAATAAGGATTGGACTTACAGCCGTGATGTATTTTGGCAAAATTTAAAGAAATCAACAATGGTAAGTGTTAGCGTTTAATTTGCCAAAGTGTAAGCGTATCTGACACTTTTTTTCTTATTGCAGAAGAAAGTTGATAACAGGAGGAAAACTGGTTCAGGTGGAGGCACAGATTCTAAATTTACAGAAATGGACAATGTAGTTCTCGACATTCTTGGGCCGGATAATCCAATTCTGTGTAGTCTCGGCATTTCCGAAACTTGGGAGCAAGATCCTGAGAAGGAGCAAGATCCTCAGAACTTCAAGATTCTTGAACAAGAAATAGAAAATTCAAACCATTTGCAAGATCACGGTGCAACAAACAAAATTAAAAACACTAATGTGTTTATTTCTACTGGGAGCAGCAGTGTACCTACTGCATCTTGTACAAAAAGGAACAAGTCGAAAATATCTAATGAAAATGACCCAATTGGCGAAGCACTAATCGATTTAAAGAAGAAAAAATTACAACACCAAATTGAAATCCTTGCAAAAGAAAGTTATCTAAAAACATTAGACATTTTAAAACTAGAACGGGAACTACATGTGACCCCTTCAAAATTCACTGTATCTTTCGATTCTGCTGTAACCTACCTCATAAATGTAGAAGAGTCACCTACCAGTGAAAGCGTGGAATATTCGACCATTGTTTGAGAAGTTATATTATTGTTATATTTGATTTTTTAATTAATTATAAGAAAAACGTATTGTTTATAGGAATTACTTCTTTGATTTTTAATTCATTATTATGCTAAGTATTTGTTAAATGTTTTGGAAATTATTTTTTCGTTTAAATAAAAAGTAAATATTATCTACTATTCTATATTTATTTATTTTATATTCTTTATTGTTATAAAGTTACACTGGAACTAGTTTCTATTTCTAAAATAATTTATCAACTCCAGTTGTCTTTGTCTTGCATTCAAAGGAGCTGGTTGTTCGGCTATTTCGTTATCGTCTTCCATTTCTTCATTATCCATTTGTCGGTTTAGATTCATTCTCTCCCGAGTAATATTATACAGCGCTGTGCAGCATTTGAAAACATTGGCTGCATATACTGGACTCAAACGAAAGTAGTTAAGACAAGGAAATTTCTCCTTTAGTACGCCTAAAGCATTTTCGACTAAACGCCGTGTTTTCTTATGTGCTCTGTTGTAGGTAGCCACAGCCTCATCCACATTCACCTCAATTGGGGTCATAAGCCAATCTAATAGAGGGTATCCAGAGTCACCTAGAATCACTCTATTTGGAATTGGATGCCAACCAGCTTCCATTCTCTGAAAAAGGGTGCTATTTCTCAGTACTCTCGCGTCATGAACACTTCCCGGCCAATTTGCACTAACATAATAGATTTTCAAGTCTGGTCCACAAACAATCATACAATTAATAGAGTGATTTCCATTACGATCAACAAAAGCAGGTTCATTTTCAGTTGGAGCATCTATTTTAATAAGCGTCCCATCAATACAACCTATAACTTGGGGAAATCCTGCTACTGCAAAGAATTCTGCAGTCTTATTTAAAATATTTGCCGGCCAAGCAACAACTTGATGAAATTTTATTTGGTTAATTGCGTGTACCACTTTTTTTACACATCTACTGACACTTGCTTTGCTGACTCCATGAGTATCTGCTATGACGTGATATTGTCCTCCACTACCTAGCCAGTGTAATGCTATACACAATTGCATTTTTGTTGCCAGTGCATAAGAGCGATTCGTTGGATGCGCTAAGACAGGTGCAATGTCTATACGAAGTTGTTCCATTTGTATAGAAGTCATCCGAAAACGTTCATTAAACTCGTAAATTGATGGAAAATCACTATTAATTCTTGGTCTGAATATTCTCCTCCTTCTTCTTTGAACAAATACCTCATTTTCATTTTCTGACGAAGAGCTGCTACTAGACAACATTTTTTCTACACTTATTACACTTGTCAAACCAACTACCTACCTTCAAAGTTAGGTAGAAAATGTTTAGTTCACTACAACTGTCAACTACAAACTTGTAAATTATTCTTGTGTTGAACAAGTAAATTGTTGGTAGCTTACAAGTAATTTACTTGTAAAATTGTAAAATTCACTAGTGGTTACAAGTGAATACTTGTGCATTCGTGAAACACTAATAACGAGATATTTTGCCAAACTTGTAAGAATTTCATTGTAACTGACAAACGTGTAGTTTTGTGAAACGGGCCCCTGATATCAACTTTTATTTGTCAGTGCGTTAATGTCTGTGTCACGTTTTACGTTTTGGTAAGTCTTTTATTTACATATTTTACAATATCTGTTTGTCCTTATACATATACATTTTAGAATCTTGACAAAGACAAGGGTTTTCTGCCGAAATGTGGATTGTTGTTATGGAAAATAAAATCTAGTTCCACATATAATATATCTTTATTGAACCTAAACCTAAAAACAGTAATTTTATATTTGAGGTACCTGTTGGGAAAAATCCTCTATTATGTACTCGTAGTACAATTTTTGCCTACACGTAATAAATTATTAGGTTATTCCTCTGACATATTTGGCAAAGGTCAAAGTTCATAGTATCGCTGGTAATTTCGGCTTGGTGTTAGCAACGAACGCGGGGAACTACAGATTCAATTCGTGGAGATATCCCCAAGATAATAGTAATAATATAGTTTAAAACCAAATATATATGCGGGTTGCAGCTTATATAGGTGCTGGTATAGACTTTGACCACAACCTTCTGATTACTGACTTTTAATTTAAACTTAAAATACTATCGAAAAATTAATAACAACGAGGATATAGAACATTAATAAATTGAGGGAACCAGCAATTATAAAAAAAAAGTGATCAGAACCGGCAGAACTATGTGCAAGCAACAATCTACGACAATTCGAATGTTTAGATAACCTATGGAATAACATAAGATATAACATTCAAACTGTTTGTTATAACCTGCTTATACCAGCAACCAGCAACAACCATAAATCATGGATGACCGATTAGATTTTTTGCATTACGGAGGATAAAAGGATTGCCAAAATACAACAGCAATATCAAAAGTTTTGGAACGAAACAGAATTATTAAAGAAAAATGCAGACAAGCAAAAGAAATCTGTGTAATTTCCTTGTGTAAACCTTGTTCTGAACTTCTTCTTCTTCTTCTCTGACCAATGGATCTATTCAAGAAGCGTTTTTCTAGCTGGGTCATTTTGTTCTATCCAAATTACATGCCTTATTAACCTCAGACGTCCTATCTTAATACCTTTAACGATATCTATTACCTAATATATTCTATAACGTTCGAAAACATGTGTTCTTTATTTTGTGGTTGTGATTTGTAATATAGGTATTACTTCTTCCTGAGCCAGATTAAACAGTATTCAGGAGAAAGGGTCTCCCAGGCGCAGCATATTATTTTTTTTAAAAGGTTCAAAAAGTTCCCTCTAAATTCGAACTCTACATTCAACTGTTTCAAGAAATAGTTTTGATAAATTTACCAACTGATTTGGGATTCCTAGCTCTTTCATTTCTTTGAACATTTCTCTTCTATTCACAGAGTCGTAGGCTAAATTTGTTTCAGGGTCGCAATCTGATGAATTGTTGATTTATCACCTCTGAAACCAGCCTGGTATTTTCCTACTCTCCGTTCTACATATGGTACCATACAATGACATAATACTGTGAAAAATATTTTATACGCTGGGTAACTCCTCTGTGGTTAGACCATTCAAAGATATCTTCTTTTTTGTGTATGGTGCAAAGTACTCCAATATTTTAATCATTGGAAAGAGATTTCTGTACTCATATTTCTTTTATAAGCTGCTGTAATGCCAGTATGGTATCATGACCACCTTCATTATGTAGTTCAGCTGGAAAATTATCTATTCCGGGTGATTTGTTTCTGACTAGTTTTTTAACTGCATCTTTAACTTCAAGAATCGTTGGTGGTCCCTCTTCCCTCTCATCTGCTTTCCTTACTTCATTTATTTCGTCTTCCAGGTGTTTTTCTTCCCCCTCTATATTAAGTACCTGGTTAAAGTATTCCAGCCGTCTATTCAATACATCTTTCCTTGTTGTTAATAGGTCGCCATTCTGACTTGACTGCATGGTCTTGTGGTTGCCTTGAATTCTTTTCTGTTGATGTTAACTTGCTTATAGAATACTTTAAATTCTTTCTTACTGTTGATATTTTATATATATTTAAGTTCCTTATTCAGGTGGTTTCGTTTTTTTCTTTTGTGTATCCTCTCTTTTTCTTTTCTTTTTGTCTGGTAATTCTCTAGAGTTGTTCTAGTTCGTCGGGTAAGTATCTCTCTGTGGGCTTCATTTTTTTCTTGTGTTGCATTCTGGCATTCATCGTCAAACCAATGATTTTTGAAAACACCTATATCATCCTTGAAATATTGTTTGATTTTGGATCCGGTAGAAGTATACAACGTACGAAAATATATGCTCAGGTGCTGCTTGAAGACCAACGAGGGACTAGACAATTTGGGAATTGGAGGGAATAATCTGACCCAAAAATTCTTGAATCTGAGGTTCTACAAGAAATGAGTGCAAAGCAAAAATCGAAAGTGTCCATGTCAGTTTTATGAGCTATGCTTTGAAAAATTTTTTAATTTGTACACTCTCGAATATATGCGAAATGTGAAGAAAATAGCAGTTATACATAATTTGGTTTTTACTCAAACTGTTGATTTAAAACTACTTTAACTATTACTATTAATGATAATTATATTTTTATCTACAAAAAATTTGACTTTTTGATTTCCACTCCGAAAATAGTTCTAAAAGAAAAATTATATAGAATTTTGTTAAGAAGAATGTATAACCGCCAAAATTGTCACCTGGTCCGGGTGATTCGTTTTTCTTTAGATGTTTACATATATTTTTAATTTCTCCTATTGCTAATCGTATTTGCAAGCCTAGTAGGTAGACTGGGGCTAGTTGTGCCACTTTGGACAAAATAATTTTTAACATTTTTTTCGTAATTTTTAGGGCTGTTAGATTACTTTAATGAGGTACTATTTTTAATTGGGAATCATTATTTGGGAACATCAGCAATTTTTAAGCAATACCTTCCAGTATGTAAATAGTTTTACAAAATGCACATATTGTCACAATTTGCCCCAATATGGGGTAAGTTGTGACGAACTTGGGGCAGGTTGTGACAGTAAATATTTTTAAATATAATAAACTTTAGTTGGAGAATAATAACAAAGTTTCCATAATAAATTTATTTTATAGTTAAGTATAGATACATAAATGTTTGATAAATGTTTATGTAAGAAACAAATGTGTAGAAAAACATCTAGTGAATTTAAAGTAAAATAAAAAACTTAATCGCTATCGTCAATTTGTGCTGATTCTACTTGTAGTTCTGAAGAGTGGCAGTTTATACAAACATAATAAAGATCATCTTTTGTGCACTTTACATGAGCCCACCTCTTGCATTCCATACATTGCACCCAGTCTTCTCCTAACCTAGACTTTTTATATGGTCCCATACAAACTAAGCAAAAGTAATCTTCTTCCTCTTCTTCTGAGCTGTCTTCTCTTTTTCTTGTTGCGGTCTCTTTCTTTGGCGCTGCTTTTTTCTTAGGCAACAGTTGTTTTGAGTCAAATAATTTTTTCTTTATTTTATCCTCTTTGCACTTTATTGTTTCCTTCCTCTTTAACTCTTCACTGCGAATTGTCTCCTTGACAGGTGTGCTAGTCAAAATTGCAGATGTTAAGCTCTTGCGTTTTTTATTTTTTCGAGGACCAGCTTTTGGCAGAGGTCTTATATCCATAGGGCTGACAGGCAGAACTTCGGCATGGAATGATCCTGGTAGGTTGGCCTGCGATGATCCTTGTTGATATGGTCCTGGTTGATAGGTATGGGAGGGTCCTGGCTGGTTAGCATAATATGACGACGGTTCAGGTTCATCGAGATGCTGAAACTCTTTAAGCTGCCCAGCACTGGCTTCCTCATTACCATCTACGATGTCAATAGGCCTATTCAAAGGTCGGTCGGTCACCGAAGAACACAGAAAGTCTTCTTCATTAAAAATGTTTCTATTGAATTCCCATATTCCTGTAGAACGAAATCCTGCCTGAACATTTGTTGGTGTTACAGCTTTAGGTAATGCTGTTTTCACTATACTTGGGATGTCATAAATTGAGACTGTGTTTCCAGGATGAGATTTCATCCATCCACACATGGCGTCGTTTAAAAACTTCTTAAATGGACCAAAAACGGAAACATCCAGTGGTTGAAGTCTATTTGTTGTATGGGGAGGGAACGATAAGAGAGTAATACCGTGCTCTGTACAATAGTCAAGGACTTCGATATATAGGTGAGCACTGTGGTTGTCTAACAGAACTAAAACCGGTGATTTCTTTGAGCACCTTACTTTTTTTACAAAATGCTTCATAAAAAACAAAAAGTCCGGGCCTGTTATCCAGCCACTTGGGTTAGCAGTACCACAACAACCTACTGGCCCATCACGTACAAAATGCTCCTTGTAAAACTTACGTGGAAAAACGAACATAGGAGGAACTGAGTTACCCTCTGCGTTAATAGCAAGAACCATAGTAACATTGGTCCCCCTCTCAGCTGAAGTGACACCACCAACTCTTTTCTCGCCTTTCTTCGCTATGATTTTTACCGGTTTTTGGACAGTCCCAGTCCCTGTCTCGTCTATATTCCAAATATCATTAGCTGTAAAATGGTTTTGACTTAATACTAATTCGAGGTTATCAAAAAAGAGTCCGACATTGTGCTTGTTGAAACTTGTACTCCGACTTAAGCTGGTAGCCTCAGGAACACGAATAGACACATTATTGTTACGTTGCATGAACTTTGTAAACCAATCATTACTGGCGTGTTTTGTTGCTACCCAATTCTCAGGCACAAGAACTTTGTTCGCTATAGCAAATTCAAAAGCTAAACTTTTCATTTCTTTTGGGCTAATACCATAAAATATTTTCGCTGCCTGAACAGCATATTCACAGAGCTCTTCTTCTTGTTGTTGTGAAAATATCATTCGAGGTCTTTTGTAACCCATTTCTACCACTCCATCTGGATTGGTTTGTTGTTTTTTTATATATCTAAGTAAGGACATCCGGTTAACGCCATATTTTTCAGCTGCTTGCCTTAAACTACACGATCCAGACTTAACATCTAACGAAGCCGACTCGTAACTGTTTATATTACTCCGACCACGTTCCGTTTTCCTTTTATAATTTCTCACCATTATCTGTAACAAACCCATAAACATGCATTAAAATTAGTAGGGGCATGTTGTGACACTGTCACAATCTGCCCCAAGCCTTTCGTCACAACTAGCCCCACCGTACGCCATTTTACATAAAGCCACTTGCACAGACCTTGACACGTCGTATAGAAACCAAACTGTGTCTTACTAGAGAGAAATAAACAAACTATCTACTACAACTAGAATAAGTTTCTTACCTTGTGGTTTGAAAGTGAAATAACAATTCAAAGACAACAGCAAAATTTTACTTCGTTACAACGAAATGACATATAATTTTATAAAGCGGCAGAAACGCATAGCATCACAACCAAACTACACAAACAGACTGAGGACATGCGGACGTGGAATTCTGGGTAACCGGGCGACGCTGCTACCTATGGTTAGTCTATAAAACTATTTGTCACAACATGCCCCTGTCACAACTAGCCCCGATCTACCTATAGCAATTGTATCTTGGTTATGGAGTCCACGTTTTAAAATTCTATTCTATTCTCTACGAAAAGTTCTTTGAAGTACTCTTCTTTCAGCTTTGTGCTGTTTATTATGTTTTTATTCTTTTCTTTTCTCAATTTTTTTTTATCAATTTCCAGCTCCCTGTGCTTCAGGTTTCCTCTAAATAAATAAGCCTTATCATTTGAACGAAATTTTTCTTATTGATTCTATGTAGTTAATATTTATTAGTCTATTAATTTTAGCACAAATGTTAATTTTTAAACAGAAAATCTTTTAGTTTTGATATTTCTATAGCCGAATTTGTTATTCTTTAACGCAAATACACAATGGAAATATCGCGGATGATGTAATTATGATTGGATTGAAATTGTGGGAACGAAACAGAAACACCCCAGCAATTACATCAAATAATGTGGAGGTGGTTTTTTGAAATATCTTTGTAATATGTTGGCATCGGAATCACCGGGACGATACTTGCAAATTATTGCTCATTGTATGAAACACTAAGATAGTCGCTGTGGGTTGTCCTCAACCAATCATTTTTTATGAAACTGGAAACCGTTGTTCGTGAGTCAAGAAATTACGTCTTGCTGTAAGATCCTATCTGCTTTTATCGTAATATGAAATGATTTCATGAAATTGGGTATGTAGTTTCCTCTGTTTTGTCAAAAATTAGCATTAATTCAATGGAATTTGTTAATATTTCGTGATTGAAAGAAAACTACAAGTAGTAGTTGTAGAGTAATGAGGTAATGTCAAAATGTTGCCAAGAATATTTCTTCAGCTAACATTAAAATTAAACTTGTAAGGAATGGTAATGCTATACCAATCAGACTTTATATCAGATAATATTTGTACTATAGCAAATATCACATTAACATAATAAATGGTTTGGGTGGATTTTAAATTCGTGAACAAATATTCATATTTCATAAGACATTATTATTACGTAAATCTTGTTGGAAGTTTAGATGCATTATATTTATTCGGAATCGTAAATCGTTTTATTACATTAGTGGCTGTCAGGATATTGCAAATATTTTTGAAGAACACTTTGGCTCTGTATTTTAAAAATCAAATAGTCTCAATAGTACACTCACTTAGGGGGGTTTTTACTTTTCAAAAATAGCAGTTGAGAATGTTCTCCAAAGCATTAAAAGACTAAAGCCAAAAAAGCCACAGGTAATGACAATATATCAGCATACATTTTTAAAGGTTGTGCAGGATAGATAGATAGATAGATAGTTTATTTGACTGTAAGTTACAACTAGGTTTACAGCAAGTCAAAACTAAAATTATAAATATTAAATATTACAAAAAATGGAAACAATACATTAAAAATATTTAAGACATTAAAACACTTAAAAAACGTACAATATAGACATATAATACAGATACACCCTCGTAATATTCACCTAATGTATAAGAACACATGGTCACTAGATACTCTTTGACTTGGTTTTTAAAAGCTGTAGTTGAATTAATGTTTTTAAAATTTTGATCAAGTTGATTATACAGTTGTAAACCACAGATATTAGATGACTTCCTGCTTATTTCTAAATGTCGATAGGGTACTACAAACTGTCTCTTATTTCTTGTGTTGTGTGAGTGAATATCAGTGTTACATAAAAAAGTTCTTTTATTTTTATGAATTAGTATCAATAATTCCAAAATGTAAATTCCATACACTGTTAATATATTCAAATTTCTAAATAGGTTTTTACAAGACCAACCATACGGAACACCTGCTATACATCTGACAATACGTTTTTGGGCCTTGAAAACGTCCTTTACACTAGAAGAACCACCCCAGACAGTTACACCGTAACTTATTGTCGATTGTACCTCAGCAAAATAAAAAAGACGAAGGTGTTGCAGACTAAGTATTCTACCCAAATTTCTCAATTGATAACATTTAGAATTGAGTTTTTTACATACATTCCAACAATGAGTCTTAAAAGATAAATGAGAGTCGAAAGTAACTCCTAAAAACTTCACATTACTACAACTCAAAATATCCTCACCATTGATGGAAATACTTAAATCAGGTTTGGTTGAATTTGAACGTGATGTAAATGATAAAAATTTAGTTTTGTGAACATTGAACAGTAGCGACTGATTACTGGACCAATCAGAGAAGGTCTTCAGAGAGTTTGTTATTTTATCTTGTAAAAAATTTATGTCTTTTTCGCGATATAGCATTGTTGAGTCATCCACATAAACTGATACAAATGCATCAGGCATTACATGTGGTAGTTCATTAATATACAAAATAAATAATATAGGGCCCAATATTGAGCCCTGTGGTACTCCATTCTTATTAATATTCGGATCAGACATTGAAATCTTGAAGTTATTTTTCACTTTAACTATTTGGTGCCGGTCTTTCAGATAGGAAACAAACTAGCTATGGGCAACTCCCCTAACACCATATCTGTACAATCTATCGAGGAGCAGATCGTGTTGCACACAATCAAATGCACGACTGAAATCACAAAAAATTGCAGTTGGATTTTCACTGTTCTCAATTGAGAGTAAGACTTCCTCATAAAAACTGTTAATGGCTGTGGAAGTAGAAAATTTATTTCGAAATCCATGTTGATGCTTTGTGATAATTTGGTTGATATCTAAAAATAATAAAAGTTGTTTTAGCATTGCATATTTAATAATCAAGATAGGAACAAACTACTTTGAACAAAATCATTCTAATGCTGAAAATTTAAATTTGGTTTAATTATTTTACTAATTATATCCACTGATACATCTATAAAGTAATCATTAAGTTTGTTTGATATTATATCTGAATCTGTAATCCTAGTACCATCTATTTTTAGACAGATATTTTTGTGATTTTTTTGTTTTCCATTAAGTTCATTTATAACAGCCCATGTGGTTTTGTTTCTGTTAGAAGATGTAGAGATTTTGTTAAAATAAAATTGACCCTTTGCGGCCTCAACAAGAACTTTGTGCTGATATTTTTTTTGTCTATGTAGAGTTTTTAGCTCAGGGTAAGTCTTACTCAATATATACAAATCCTTCAGACTATCTGAAGAAGAGTTTACTTCTTGAGTGACCCATGTATTTTTTTTGTTTTGGTAATGTTTGGTTTCTCTAGTAGAACAACTAATATTGAAATAGAACTGTAATTTAGCATGAAAGGCATTATATTTACTCTCAACATCAGTTGCATGATAAACATCTTGCCATGTTTCTTTACTCAAGAGATTGTTGAATACATCAATAGCGCCTTCATGTGTTACTCTGAAAGTATTTCGAACTGTTGTCATAGTTAGATTAATAAAATTCAATCTTAAAAGGAATATATCGTGATCCGATTTAGTATTTACATTTACAGTACCTACACAATCATCACAATTTGTATATACCTGATCCAAAATATTTCCGCATGTGGAAGTCGACCTTGTAGGTGTAAAATTCCTGGGTGACAAACCATAAGATGCTAGAAGACCAGAAAATCTGTGTGAATTATTTAGTGTCATGGAATTTACATTAAAATCGCCTGTTAAAAATATGAATTGATTTGGTTTAAAATTTGAATTTAAAATAAGGTTAAGTTTTTCATAAAATACATCAAATTTACCTTTAGGAGATCTGTAGCAAACTAAAATTGTCTGTTGATTTGAATTATAATGCCACTTCAGTCCACATACCTCAATGTCTTTTTCAACACAGTACTGATCAAGTAAAATGGAATTAACCTTCATATCATCCCTTGCCCAAACTGCAACGCCACCGCATTTATATTGGGATCTACTAAAAGAATTTACAATTTTAAAATTTGGGAAATTATAATGCATCACCTCGTCATTTGCTGCCCACGTCTCAGTCATACAAAGAAATTTCAAATCAGACTCCTTATAATCAGCAAATAAACAATCCATTTTAAATTGATTTAGTCCCTGAATATTTGACAGTAGGAGATCGTACTCATCCCTTCCTTTTTCCTGTTTAAAAGTCAGTTCTTCATACTTCACTTTATTTGCATATGTGTTGAGCGCTTCATAAAAAACCTACTTACATAAGAGCCTACTGGCCATAGTTTTGGGTCCATCGCTTTACCGAAATTTTGTTCAAAAATTGAAACTTTAAAAGATGAATATATGTTGGGATGCTTAGCCGTTAACGACGTACATATTCTCGACTCTTTCTGTCCCTCTCACACTTATTTTTAATTTGTCCCTTAAAGTAAATTTCCAGACAGCTTAAAGCATGCACTTATAAGACCTATATTTAAATCTGATAATGCTGGTAACGTTAAGAACTATCGGCCTATATCTGTCTTCAATTCAATTGCTAAAATATTCGAGAATGTGCTTTATAACAATATTTTGAATTACTTTGGAGATAGGTTCTGTCCAGAACAACATGGTTTTTTACCAGGGATGTCCACTGTGTAAAATTTTTGCGTTTTTACAAGTTTTGCAGCAGAAGCCATAAATAATAAAACTCAGCTGGATGTCATTTTTATCGAATGCACCAAAGCTTTTGATAATATTGATCACTCTATACTTATTAAAAAGCTAAGCAAATTTGATTTTGATTCAAAAGCATGTGTGTTTCTGAGGTCATATCTTTCTGATAGGTTAAATCAAGTTAAAGTAGGGAACAGTTTATCTAAGCCATTTATGTCGACATCAGGTGTACCTTCTTCTCTTCTTCACGTGCCATCTCCGCTACGAAGGTTGGCTATCATCATGGCAATTTTGACCCTGGAGGCTGCCGCTCGGAACAATTGTATGGAAGTGCAAGCAAACCACTCCCTGAGGTTTCTCAACCATGACATTCTTCTCCTACCTATGCTGCGCCTACCTTCAATCTTTTCTTGCATAATTAGTTGTAACAGCTGATATTTATTCCCACGTGTAATATGTCCCAGGTATTGTAGTTTCCTCATTTTAACACTCAATACGACCTCCTTTTGTTTGTTCATCCTGTCTAATACAACTTGGTTAGTTATCTTATCCTTCCAGGAGATTTCTAACATTCTTCGGTACGCCCACATCTCAAATGCCTCCAGCTTACTCATACATTGCTTATTTAGTGTCCACGCCTCCACCCCATATAACAGGACCGAGGAAACATAGCATTTAAGCATTCGTATTAACAGCTTTAGGCTTAGGTTTCGGCTACACATTTGTTTCATGTTGTTAAAGGCACTGCGGGCTTTCTCTATTCTTATTCTTATTTCTCTGGTGTATTCGTTTGACTCGTTAATATTTGTTCCGAGGTAATTGCAATTTTGTACTCGTTCAATGAGTTTCTGTCCTACATGTAAGTTGATATTATTGATACGTTTCTTTGTCATTATCATGAATTTGGTCTTCTTTGTATTCAGTGACAGACCAAATTCTTCACTTGCTTCTACCACTTTGTTTAGTAATCTCTGTAGGTCGTCAATATTTTCTGCTATGAGCGCGGTATCATTAGCATATCGCATTGCATGCGATATTGCAAATGGGGTGACCGTTGATCTTTACTCCGGCTTTTTCATTCATAAGAGCTTTTTTAATAACTTCTTCCGCGTAGACATTGAACAAGGTTGGAGACAACACACAGCCCTGCCGAACACCTCTTTTGATCTGTATTCTATCTGATATCGAGCTGTTAATTCGTACTGTAGCTTCTTGTTTGTAGTATAGATTCCTTATCACTCGCATGTCCCTTGTATCAATATTTTTATTTTCCAGTATTTGCATCAGTGGCCTATGTTTTACTGTATCAAATGCTTTGTTATAGTCTAGGAAACACACAAATATGTCCTGATTTACGTCTAAGCATAGTTGAGTTAGAACATTAAAAGCAAACAGTGCCTCTCTAGTTCCTAGTCCGTCTCTAAAGCCAAATTGAGAGGGTCCGATGTCAACTCAATTTTTTTTATATTCTCCGATGAATGATTTTTAAGAAGACCTTTAATATATGACACATGAGACTGATGGTGCGATGTTCCGAGCACCACATTGTAGCAACTTGGATCCTCTTCTGTTTGCTATATTTATTAACGGTTTGCCTCACTGTGTAAAAATTTCGACAACCCTGGTATTTGCAGATGATTTCAAGATTTTTTGAGAAATTTTAACTCTGCAGAACTCTGAGATACTGCAATGTGATCTGAACCCAGAAGTCAATGGTTCGATGATAACAAAATGTTTCTAAACACTCCTGTATCCAATACAAAATTTCACTTGCAAAGATCTTGGAGTAATGTTTCAGCAAAAATTTGAGATTCAATGAACATTATCGGATCGTCATTGGAAAGGCATACAAAGCATTCGAAAGGCATTGCAAAGGCTCTTGGCTTTATAATTCGTAATTTAAAATTTTTTAAAACATTTTAAAATCTAATATCATTATACAATGCACTGCACCACAAGCCGAATTCAATGTTGATCTGATTGAAAAGGTTCAAAAACTATTCTTAAGGTTCCTTTATGTCAGAAAGTTTGGTATCAATCCATACATGATTTCCTATAATGCTATGTTAATTTGTTGTAAAGTTCAGCGACTGGATCCATCCATCCAATGGCACTACAGCCCAAGCCGGGCCTTGGCTTCCTTCATTAAACCTCTCCAAACATCTCTATTTACTGCTGTTCTTTTCCATGAACGCGTTTTTAGGAGATTTTTGGCATCCTCATCTACCTCGTCTTCCCATCTCTTTTTTGGTCTTCCAACAGGTCTTTTTCCTTGCATTCTTGCGTTTAGTAATTTTCTGGGGATTCTGTTTTCAGCGACTGGATAATATAAGAAATTTTCATTCAGCCCCTTTTATTTGCTGTGTTGTATTTTTTTATAGCCCTTTTTCTATCCGAATTGTCGAATAAAGGCCTCTTCCATTTCTCGCGATTCATCCCTGTTGTGTGCTAGGCGTTTCCACATTATTCCTGCGACTCTTTTGATATCGTCGCTCCAGCGCATTTGAGGTCTTCCTCTTGGTCTCTTCCCATCGTACGGCCACCAGTTTCCGACTTCCTTGTTCCATCTACCATCTTCGAGACGTTCGTTGTGTCCAGCCCATTTCCATTTTAATTTAGCTGCCTGTTTCGCGGCGTCCTTTATTTTTGTTTTGTTCTGGATTGCTTCGTTCGTTTGCCGATCTATTAGTGAGATACCAAGCATCTGTCGTTCCATGGCTCGCTGAGTTTTTCGAATCTTGTCCATGTTCTTTTTTGTGAATGTCCAGGTTTGAGCTCCGTAAGTGAGAACGGGAAGGATACAAGAATCGAACACTTTGGTTCGAAGGTTTTGGGGTATCTTTTTGTCTTTCAGTATGTATGAGAGTTTTCCAAATGCGGCCCATCCCATTCTTACTCGTCTGCTTATTTCGGTACTTTTGTTATCTTTGTTTATCTTGATATTCTGACCCAGATATATGTATTCTTCTACATGTTCCACTTTTGTTCCTTGGATGGTTATCATCGGTTGATCATCTTTATTCGACATTAGCTTAGTTTTACTCAGATTCATTTTCAGTCCTTTTTGTATGGATTCCGTATGAAGCTCATCGATCATCGTCTTCAGTTCTTTCCAGCTGTCGGCTATTAGTACTACGTCATCTGCATATCTTAGATGGTTTAAATACTTTCCGTTTATCGATAGTCCCTTCGTTTCCCAATTTAGTGATATAAAGATGTTCAAGTGCGACAGTAAATAGTTTTGGGGATATGGTCTCCCTGTCTTACTCCTCGGTTGATTTTTATTGGCCTCGTTTTCATTCCGTTATCCATCGTGACTACCATTTCAGCGTGTTGATATATATTATGTATTAATATCCTATATCTAGAATCTATTCTGCTGTTGACCAGTGCTTCCTCAATAGCCCATAATTCTATGCTGTCAAAAGCTTTCTCGTAGTCTATAAATGCTAAACAGACTGGTAAATTGTATTCGTTAACTTTTTCTATTAGGATCATTAGTGTGTGAAGATGGTCACATGTACTGAACCCTTTTCTAAATCCGGCTTGCTCTACTGGTTGATATACATCGAACTTTGTTGTCAATCTATTTGTAATTATTTTTGTGAATGTTTTATAAAGTTGTGATAGTAGTGATATTGGACGATAATTTTTCAGATCTGTATTGTCCCCTTTTTTGTGTATTAATATTGTGTTAGCGGTATTCCATTCCTTTGGTATGTTTCCTTCAAATAGGCATTTATTAAAAAGTATTTTTGGGTACCTGATGACTTCTTTTCCGCCTTCTTTCAACATTTTTACCAGAATTCCATCACTACCCGGTGCTTTATTTCTTTTCATTTCTTTAATTGCATTTTCTATTTCTACTTCGCTTATTTCGGGCATTACTTCAGAATTTACGTTTGTTATTTGTCTTTTCAGATTTCGCTTCGAAGAGTCGGGGGGATCGTTTGATATGTTTGATATCTGAGCTTTGCTTGTTTGTAGTTTGCCTTGTTGATTTTTTATAGTTATAATATTTTTCTTTCCTAATTTCGGTTTGGTATATTTCAGACTCCGATTTTTCTCTATCACCCTTTCTATATGTTCTTGTTGATGTTTTTTAATATCGTCTTTTATCTGTTTTCGTATGGCTCGATTAAGTTCTTTGTATTATGTGGTATTTCTTTTGTTAGTGGCAGGTGCTCTTTTCGTTGTTTCAGCATATTCTCCGATTCTGCACTTATTTTGGATTTTTTGTTGTTATGGCGGGTTGCTTCTTCTGAACTAGCATCCAATAGTTCTTTTCTTATAACTGAGTTAATTTCATTAACGCTGAGTTGTTCTAGATTCAGTGCTTGGGCGGTTTTTAATTTACTAGCATATTTTTCTTTATCGACTTTTAGCTTTTCTGTGTGTATTTGTATCGTGTTAATAAAGTTAATTCTACGTTTGCTATACTTAATCCTTAGTTTAGCTATAACCATTCTGTGATCACTACCCAGAGAGACATTATTTATTACTGTTACATCTTCTACGATACCTTTCTTGTTACACATGATGTAATCGATTTCGTTCCTTGTTTTTCCGTCTGGTGATAACCACGTCCACTTTCTTTGTGGATATATGTGTTGTATATCACATTAAATATAAATATTCCTTTTTTATAAATATTATTAAATTTAATGTTCCAAAAATACATCTAAGAATTAATAATAAACAACTGTTCTCACCTAATAAGACTGATTTTTCACCCATAAATAAGATGTTAGAGGAATGTAACCATGTGATAATTAACTGTGACTTATACTGTATACTGTATACTTTATACTGTAATAACTGTATACTTTTTAAATTCTTTTGTGAAACAAATAAAAGTTGTTTCTGAAACAAATTTCTAATCTGCAAAAATTGTTGTCTTAAAATTTAATTTAGATGTATAGTGTTTTTTATTTGTTTTATTCTGTCTAGGTTTACTTTTTAATATAGTTGTTAGTTTTTAGCAGTAGTAAGCACTCTTTTAATGCAGTAGCAATCATTTTGTGTTTTAAAGGAGGTAAATAAATAAAAAAATAATAAATAAATTGCTTGTTCGTCGTAGATAAAATACAGTATGCTGCTCGTTACCGTTTCCACACGAGTGATAGTCTCAAATCGTTAAACATCAAAATATGTCTGTCATACTTTTGTTGCGTCGGTGTAGCTTCGTTCTGACATTGGCTCTGCAAAAGAAGAAGAAGAATTGACAGTTGACAAACGAAAAAGAACTGACGGACCAAAAAAAAAGAATAATGCTCGGCTAAGGTTTATGCTCGGCAGGTAATGCAGATTCAACAATACCGACAGTGACGTCAGAGTAGTTCAAATGTCCCGCCCTGTCTCGCTCAAGTGTACTCTGCTCCTACTCCGGATATAGAATAGGAGCATCATAATGACAATTAAATGCAAGTTGTATACATGATTTTTTTATGATCATTTTCAACAGAAAAAAATATGTTCAAATTTATTTATTTTGTAGCACAAACAAAGTAAGTAGACTGATCACCTTATTGTTAATTTTCCACTCGAAAAATTGCGAAAAAACGTTTCAGTTAGCTTTTTTGCGATTTTTCTGGCAGTAACGTTTCTAAGGTTAGTTTTTATATCGAATAGATTATCGTCTTCAGAATTTTTTTTTTAATGGCATAGGCAAGTGCCATACAGCCAGTCACAACATGAAAATATTCTACCCAGAAAAAAAAAATTGAGTAGTACAATATAAAAAGATAATATAAAATTCAAACTTAAGTATTCTTACAAATTTTAAGCATTAAAATTATTATTACGGATAGGATAGGGATAAAACATGGACACTCGTTTCTCGTCTAGGGACCCATCAAGACATTGCTTTTAAGACAAACTAGATTAGGTCACGGATAAAAGGTAATAACAAATGGGGTAAAACAGGGGTTAGAATTCTAATTACAGTTAAATATTGTGCTTACTTTCGCAAATAAATTCCATCAAACATTCATTTACAACTCTTATATTTAGAGATAGCAGATAGCACATATTGTACGGAGGAAAAATTTTGATGTTAACTAAATTTTTTATAAGATCTTCAGTTTGTTTTGTGTATTTTTTACATTCGAAGAAAATGTGATTTAGATCCCCTTCTTTTGGATTGTGTGGCAAGTGCATCTATGGTACCACAGCCTTTTCTATACCCAAACTGCAAATCTGGAAGTAACTTCTTTTTATCTATCCACCATTCCAATCTATGTTTAATCATCCGTTCCAAAGTTTTCAGTACACAAGACATAAGTGAGATAGGTCTATATGAGTGAACGGAATTAGGATCTTTCCCTTGTTTGAGTATGGGGATAATAATTACATCTTGAAATTGAGCTATTACTGAATTATTCATGATTATATCATTAAATATTTCCAATAGTAAAGTTTTGGCACTTTTGGGAAGATATAGTAACATTGGATATTTAATATTATCTAAAACTGGACTAGTACTATTTCTATTTTTTAAGGCAAATTCCAATTCTAAGGTATTAAAAGATTCTAACAAAAAATGATATTGCTTATTGAAAGAATAGTCAAAAGTTTTGCAATTTTTTACAGACGGTGGAGCAATTTGATCAAAAAATTGTTCTTCTAAGGAATCGTCAAAACATTTTATAGAAGAAATTGGTTTCTGTTTAATTTTCTAGCTTGATTCCATAAGCTTGCTGTTGGTATATTTTTTATTCAACTTTGAGCACCAATCAATCCAGTTTTTTTAGCTTTATTTTTTAGAAATATTTTGGCTTCTGATACAAGTTTTTGGCATTGTATGTAATTGGCCATTGTAGGAGATTTCTTATATAATTTAATAGCTTGTCTTCTGTTATTCACAACATTACTACATTCATTATCCCACCAAGGAGGCGGAAGATGATTTTTACTAGTGAAAGGTTTAAAAGCAGGTATTGCCTTTTCTGCAGCCTCATTTATGCTATTAATAAGAAAGCAATACTTTTCGCCAGTGTTTTCAAATTCCATATTATTCTCAAAGAGAGAGTCTACAACATCTGTATACAGTTTCCAGTTTGCTTTTTTAATATTCCATTTACTTTTAGGTAAAATTTTTTCATTTGAATGGGAGGCGTTAGCAACTGTTATTAAAATAGGGTAATGGTTCGAACCAAGTGTATCTAAGAAAACAGTCCATGTAATTTTTTTTGCAATATCTGAAGAATTGAAAGTAACGTCTAACATAGAATCATTAACACCAGACCGATTTAAACATGTAGGTCCACCAGTGTTCAATATTACTAACTCTAGATCATCTGCTACCACCTCTAGTTGCTTTCCAATATTATCATTTTTTTTAGATCCCCATAATACATTATGTGCATTATGAAATTTTCTTAAAAAGATTTAATCTTGAAATTTGTCAGTTTCCTGACATGCGTATATGCCTCTTTCATACAGAACGTCATCTCGTGATTTTATTGGTTAAAAATCTGTATCATAATAAAAATCTTATTGAAAATAACGTAAAACGTTAAAAAAAAACGTATTGAAATTGTAATTGATATAATTAAAGTATAAGAATAAAAAAAGTATATTAAGACATCACAGTTAACGTCTTTGCATATTTGAAATAGAACCTGAGGGTTAGATACAGCTTCTGGTATACCCAGAGCGTCACGACATCCAACCTGTGTGCGTGTTATAAGTTCATTACATTTTTTGGAGATCCTACTGTGACTTACTTTAAGATAGATATTAGGTGAATTAAAAGACTTACGATTCTATAATTCTTATATATTTTTGCGTTAGATGTAAGTTATAAATGTTAATTTATTCAAGACTTAAGAAATTTTACCTTTATTAACGATGTCGTTAAATGAGGAGCAGACTTTCAAATCGCACTTTGTCCATATTTTCACTTTTTGACTTAGGGGTGGCGTTGGATTAGTCAAAACATCATTTATTAATTTACATACTTTTGTTGGCCGACATAAAAATTTATTTTAAATTTATTAGACAAAAATGCTCAGGATAACAAATTAGCACAGATGATGAATATTAAGGAAATAAAAAGGCAAAGGAAGAGAAAGAATGGTAAATCACATGATTTTCACACAGAATTTTATGTAAGTTTTTTTTTAAATAACCCAAGCTTTAGCATCAGTACATATTTATTTTTCGATTACACTTTGTAAGGTCTCTGATTAAGTATTTTTTTAGGTTTGACATAATAGCAAGAAAATCTTTGTTTGCCAAAAATTATTTTCCTCTATTTTTAATTATGGTCCAAGGAGAATTCATACGATAGTGAGAAAAAAGATGCTTGGCACTAGTATAAAAGACAATCGTGGTGGAGACAGAAAGTCCAAGAAAAATGCGCTTAAATTAGAAAGTGTCATGAAATTTATTTCGTCTTTGAAGGGCCATGAAAGCCACTATGGTAGAGGCAAGTCAAGAAAAATCTATTTGTCATCTGAGTTAAACATAAAAAAGCTGTGGAAGATGTATAATGATCAGATTCCAGATAATTCATTCCAAACAAACTACAAGTACTTTAGTCGAATTTTCAGCAATAAGTTTAGTATAGGTAGATATTATTAAAAAAATGATTTTTATTTTTTACTAAGTTGCCCGTTTGTTTTACCCTTTGGAAGTCCAGCTACTGATGTTTGTGGCTTTTGCATAAGAACAAACACTGAGATAAATACCACCAAGGATGAAGAGCAAAGATTAAAATTAAAAATGGATTTAACTATTCATAAGACGCAAGCAAAGCAGTTTTTTAAATCAATGAAAGAGGAATCTGCTGATAGCGTGACATATTGCTTTGATCTTCAACAGGTCCAAAATCTTCCAAAGGCGCCTATTACGGAAGCATTCTATTCTCAGCAACTGGCTTTTTAACAAAAACTCCTGTTTTTTATACATGGCTTGAGCATGAAGCAGGAAGAGGTGTGGTAGAAATAAATTCTGCGTTGACTGACTTTCTAAAAAAGACTGATTTTGACCCAGATATTAAACATTTAAGATTGTTTTCGGACGGATGTGGGGGTCAAAATAAAAATTCCCACATGGTACATGCACTCACCTTGTGGCTTTTGAATAATGCCCCAAAACTATTCAAACACTTACGATGACATTTCCCGTTTGTGGCCATTCGTTTATGCCAGCTGATTGAGTTTTTGGTCAAGTTGAGCTAGACTTACGTGCCCATGCTTTTATAAAGTCACCAAAAAAATATTATGAAATCTATTCTAAGAAAGGACAAGTGCGCAAGCTGGGATCTGATTGAACTTTGTATGACATAAAACATGCAGCACTTTCACTCAAAAAAGTTATAGGTATCAGTGAAGCCAAAAGAATAATCAAAACTCGAGGCAAACAAACTGCTGGGGAAAGTAAAATCTTGTATAAAACAGAGGTTTTATACAGAAATGATGACAATTCTAAAAAGTTTTCAAATTTAATTTAACCAAAGAAAAAACTAAGTGACATAGTACTGCCGGAATTGCCAACGAAGCATGCTGTTAAGAAGAAAAAACTGGATAGCTTATCAAAATTTTTAGTTAGTCTATCAGGCAAAGAATGGGCATTGTATCCAGAATTAACTTGGTTAGATCCAATTTTGAAGGATCAGTATGGTGAAAATGTAATTGAAAACGACCAGACCTGCGATCAATGTGAAGATGGAGAAGAATGCTGCTGTCTTCTGGAGGACGACATACATGTCATATGATTTTTTTTACTACAGATATTGCTTTACCAACACGAATTTTCAGTTCATATTTTGATTTTAATCACTTAGGGAAAATAAAACCACATTTTGTCCTTCAAAGACAATCAAATGGCGTTTTGTCCATCATTAAAATTTTTTTTTTGAAAAAACTAATAAAGCTTGTTGTTTCTTATAAATAGGGTAAGTTGATAATAAAAAATTACAATTTTTCATATTTTGTATTTTATTTTTAACTTTATTAATAATCGAGTAGCAGTTTTTCTCATATTAGTTTTAAAAATTCTTAGTGAAGATTATCAAAAGCTCACCATTCTCTATTTACGTTTTTTGTACGTGTTCCCTTCATTTTCTCTTTTGTAGTTATTATTGACTTCTCCTAATTGTCTCTTCGGTATCCAGCTTTGTTAAAGTACTTTTATGTAGATGTACCTTTAACTTTTTCTATGTAGATTGTCATCACATAATGTTCATTTTGCGGGATAAAGTAAGGATTTCTTTATTTCGAAAGGAATTAACATATTTGTACCCGTTTAGGATCGCTCGATCCTCTTCAGTCTTGAGTTGAATGTATTTGAGAAAAGCGAAGCAAAAGCAAACAGTTCTAGAAACCACTGGTTTGTTAGCCTTCCATCTTCTGGTGAAGCATCATGGAGGTTGTCGAGATGGAGTTACTATTCGAATCGGAGGTGAAAGACTTGTCTAGATTGTGATGTTTGTTTCAGAGTGGGTGTGTTTGTTTTTTTGAGCTAGATGCGACAGAGTCTCGGGTCTCTAGTGACTATTATTCCTGTGTCATTTTCGAGCTGGTACTCGACTCCAAAAGCAGTGAATTGCACTGTAATTTTGTGGTCGAGCGTTCTCGAAAATGGAGTCCCTTAGCTTTTTATAGTCTACTTGTCGCATTTTGCCCAGTGTGAATGTGTGTGTGTGTGTTTAACCCAACAGTGACGAACACTACCATTTCGATGTTACTTGGCTCCGTCAAATCACCTAGATTTTCCCCGTTCGACCACAGGCACCGTGGGGGCTGTAGTCGGCCGGGGATCCTAGTGATGAGGATGCTTCGGATGCAGAATGAGGACCTCTTTCACTGTTAGATTAGTGTGATTGTGATTTGTGTGAATGTGTTATTAGTGTTGAATGTGTGTGAGTCAAAAAAGACTAAAACCGTGTTCTCTAGTGGACATTGTTCCTGCAAGCCGTTTTTGCTATTGCGATCAACTTCAGAACTAGTATATTGCACTATAATTATGTTATTGATCGCTTTCGCTAACGGCCAGGCGTCGTCGGAGTCCGATGGACGGTTCCAGCAACTGCCAGCTCAGGTGAGAAAAAAGTTGCGGCTATTTTCTCAGGGACGGATACGTATCGTTAAGTAATGAGATTGGGAAAACGTAAAAAACCAATCTCCCGTTATCCGGAACAAGGAAAAGGAACTGGAACTTAAAGGTGGGTTCTATAAGCTATTGGAGTAGCTTCAAGGATGTTAGCGTATTCTTCCGGAAGTTCGTCAATGCATGCCTGCATTAGAATGAACAGGATGTGAAGTTTTTTGTTTTTGGGCCTCCAGGATTTTACGTGACCACGAAAAGAGCAGGAACTTTTTAGAATGTTTTTGGTGTTGGCCGTTGGTCATTCTGGGAGTAAAGTTCCTGTTAAGAGATTTTATTCTCTTGATAATTGGAGTAACACTTGCTGTTTGATGGATTTCATAGGAAGGGAAATACCAACGTTTTCTGCAGACACTACGCAGAATTCTGAGAATCCTGGACGTGTGGATGAGAGTTTTTGTGTGTGTTTTTACGAATGTCCCTGTAAGTGGTACTAGGAGTCGTGCTTGATTTTTGACCTTATCTAAAGTTGCCTTTAGATCAGGTTACCAGTTGAGTATCATATTGAATAGGACGCACAAATAGGAAGTTGTTAGTCTAGTAGCCAGCCTTTGCCTCATCAGATAAAGGGGGAATTGATCATTACTGTTGCGAATAATTCTGGATGATATTTTAGAGCCGTTGAACACAATTTTTTGTCTTTTTGCAGCGTTTAGATTAACTCTCCACTTATTGCACCATTGTTCGATACCGTTTAAAAGAGGTTGTGCTCTTCTAAAGGTTCTCTCCGGAAAAGAGCCGTTTACTGTAGTGAGGAGGGCAGTGTCACCTGCATAGAAGTACAGTTGGGTGTTTGGTATATTTTGGTTTAAAATGTTACTAAGCACGTGGTGTTCGTGTGTATTAAGGTATAAAAAATGCTTATTAAAAGCTTAAAATTTTTATTTTAAAGAAGATCTTTTCGGAATTGAATCATTCCATCATCAGTTTAATAAAAAGTTGTCAAAAAAACATTGTATGGCCACATAAAAACATTCGAAAAACATCTGTATTAAAAAACAATCCTCATGGTATTTATAAAGGTAAATGCAATGGACTTTTGATTAATAAAAACGGAAAATGGGGGCATCTTACATGACCCCCTGTAGCTGGTGAGGTTTTATCGACTTACATTACCTCTGATATGTGCTGGAGTCTAGGGCTAACTGATGAGCTAGATCAGTTAGGTGGAAGGGTGCTATCACTGAACCTTGGGAAATTCCAGCACGTGGAGTGAATGGGGTTGATATTTGATCGCTTATTCTCACTCTGACAGTTCGATTCATAAGGTAAGAATGTATAATTTTTATGATATGTAGGGATAGTCTGATTGTAGGATTAGCCTCCAAACTAGTCCGTCATGCCAGACTTGATCGAAGGCCTTTTGTACATTCAGAAAAGAGGCGATGACGGTGGAATTGTCGTTTAGATATTGTGTGAGTTTTTATGTGTAGTCTATTAATGCATTTTGTGTTGATTTGTTTGCTTGGAAGTCATCAATTATCAATTATCATAGGAATAAAACTCAAAATAAAAAAGTAACTTCATGTAATATTTCATCAAACGAGTTTAATAATTACTTTACTTCGGTAGCGGGAAATATATTGAACTCGTTAGATAAGACAGATGAAAATGATGCCATGAATTTTTTGGAGGGAATATACTCCCCTTGCCACTCGTTGTTTTTAACACCTGTTAGTGATACTGAAGTTAGGAATACATTATACAGCTTGAAAAACTCAAAATGCACTGATTTTTTACTTCTTAAACAAACAATTAGTGATAGAAACTCTGGATATTATTATTGATAAACTGGTCATACTTTATAATCTTTGCCTTATTGAAGGAATCTTTCCCGATGTATTAAAAGTAACAAAAGTGTTACAGCTACTCAAAAAGGATCTTCAGAAGAAATTGAAAATTATCGCCCTATTTCTATTATTCCCTTTCTTGGTAAAATTTTTGAAAGTATTTTGAATAACCGTTTAATAGAGTACATAGAAAAGTACAAAATACTTCATTGTAATCAATATGGTTTCAGAAAAAAATGCAGCACTACTCAAGCAATTCAGGAAATTGTAAGGGAAGTAGTTGATGGCCTAGAGAGAGGTCACTTCGTGTCTTTAACATTATGTGACTTATCTAAGGCTTTTGATTGTGTCTCACACACTTTACTTTTAGACAAAATGCACAAATATGGCATAAGTGGAAATGCTCTTAATTTATTTCGATCGTATTTAATAAACAGAAAACAGGCCGTTTTTAAATAATAATTACTCCAATTTTCACAATGTTGAACATGGAGTTCCCCAAGGGTCTATATTAGGACCTACATTTTTTCTTCTATATCTCAACGATATATTTCATTATACCCACCCCTTAAGGTGTATATGTTTTGCAGATGATACAACCGTTATTAGTACCTACCAGAATCAATATAATTTAAATAACAAAATAGGAAACGATGTGCTTTAAAATTAAAAACTGGTTTACACATAATAAACTAAAACTAAACGAGGATAAAAATCAAAATATAGTTTTTAGTTCAGATCGAAGACACATTTTTGGATATAGCATCAAATTGTTAGGGATTTTTATGGATGACAACTTAGATTGGGGCATCCATATAGACAACTTAAGTTCTAAACTCGCCAGTAGTACAATATTTGTAATGCGTAACCTGGTTTATTTGGTACCTAAAAGTACCCTTAAAATGTGTTACTTTTCATTGTTTCATAGTCATATACAATATGGAATAGCTGTTTGGGGCAACTCTGGTCATGCCGACAGAATATTTAAATTACAAAAGAAGGTGGTGAGGATACTTGCTGGAGCGGATTTAAGGGATCATTGTAAACCATTATTTTTGAACATAGGTATTATGCCTCTACCTTCGCTTTATATGTATGCAACACTGTTGGAAATTCACGATAATAAAAATAAGTTTACTATAAACTCCCAATTACATGATCATCTAACAAGGTCGAGGAATTTAATTAGGTCACAACGATTCAGACTATCAAAGAGAACAAAGAATTGAATTGATATTCACTTGTATAACTATCTGCCTAACGAAATAAAAATTCTGTCTCCACCACTGATTAAAAATAGGATCAGAAAGCATTTTTTAACATATTGTTTTTACTCACAGACAGAATACCTCAATACACCTTTGTAACGTGTACCCAGTTTGGTCAGAATAGTCGATTTACTATCTACATATCACATTGTATTATTGCTATTAAAATGTACTAAGTTTTATGTATTAGTTTATTTAGTCATCGATTCGGGAATATTCTTAATTATTTGTACATTTTTGGTACTTCCATGTTTCAAAGATTTTTTATGTGACAAATCTTTAAATTTTTAATTTTAATTCTTCTGCTAATACTAACATATGTATATTACTTTAGCCTATATGGTCAAGTTACTTTTAAGTTTACATTATTATATCTTTTATTGTATTTTTTATACGGACTTCAAACTTTATGTAAAGTGGTCAATAAACGTTCTATCTATCTATCTATCAATCATACTAAAATTTGGGGATGATATTGTAGATTCTCTGATCACTTTTCTTTAAATTTAAAGTTTTTCTCCTACCACTTTAGCCTCCTTGACTCCTTCGATATATTTGTGTAAATATGCTTTAATTTTAATAAATATTTTTGTATTATAGAAGTTGTTCTAACTTCTTTAAAGAGGCTCAAAGTATCTTGCACAGACTGAAAACGGACCTGTTTATTAATGCCGCAACAAAACAATAATAAAAAAACGATAAGAATCTATTACTATTTCCATTTGAAATAATAGCTTGTCATCGAGGTTTAGAAACATTATCTTTTACAAATATATCAATCAACTTGCTTTTATTGTTAATTGTGTAAATCCATAAAACATACGTCTAATTCTATGACAAACAACGAATAAATGATAAAATATATAGCTAGTGATAGACTGGCATCTGCCATTTGGTTACAAATATCAGCAAATAGGTTATAAAAAATATCAGAAGTAGCACTTAATATGTTTGTATATAATATGTTAGCTTAAACGCAAGACTTGTTTAGTTTAGATTTTTTTTGGTAGTATAATTAAGATATTCACTAAATTAAAATAGCCAAAGAGAAATGGTTTTCCAACGAATGCAGGGAAATAGAAAAATACGAACAGATATACGACAGTTACAATAGGCACAAAAAAATAAAATCAATGGCAAACAAGAGGAAATTCAATAAGTCACAAGAGTGTGAGAAAAATTATTTTCTTCATGCAGAAGTGTATTGTGCTTTTTATAGCAAATGTTGCATGTGTATTTAGAGATGCATTTATCACTAAAATGCTTTGTGCCAAAACAGTTTCTGCAAAACTGCTTGCTTTACAAAATTAAACCTTTCTCGAGAATTTGTGTCTTTAAATAAGTTACATTGATATATTTTATGACCAGTTTGTTTAAAAAATATGCAATTTTCATAGCTAGATTTATTATTATTTATAGTGGAAATATGAGCAGTTTTTTGAGTGACTTTATTACAAAACTTTTACTGAGTTTCAGTGTAATTACCTTTCTCTAAAAGTTCTAAAACATCACATCTTTTTTCTAGAAATTCAAAAAATTGTTTGAGTGTTGGAACATTCTTAGACCCTACTTCATATTTAAAAGCCTTGTGAGAAGCGAAATCTATTTTTTTCTAAAAATATTTCTATTAAAAGGAGGTCCCAATGTTCAATTGGAACTTCGAGATTACTAAGCGCTTGAAGCGTTTGCTTCGTGTGTACAAGAAAATTCTGAGTACCTGAGGAGTGCATTTGACTAGAGATTGAGACTTTAACAGCTTTTTTATAAAAATACTAATCACTCGTGATTTGTCATCATATCTTTCTTTTAGGGTTTTTATAGCGATAGCAAAATTTGCATCTACTACTTCGATACTGCTAATTAAGTTTAAAGGTTCTGCTTTGAAAAAAGATTTTAAACACATAAACTTTTGTACATTGTTTAAACTTGAATTGTTTGTGATTAGAGTTTCAAATAGTTGAAAAAATTTATTGAATTCTGAGAAATTGCCGGTGAAGGTTTTCATCCTAATCTCAGGCAGCCTCGCACTGGAAACAGCATTATTATTTGAGCTAGGTGCTTTATTTTCTGTTAAATTTAATTCTATTATTTTTCTCTGCAAACCTTTGAGTGTGTTGAAGTATTTTTCTTCAACATTTGCTCGGTCAGCTGATTGTTGGTGGCTGTCATCAGTCTGTTCGATTTCTAATTGAATTTGTTCATATTGTGTGAAAAAATTAAAAAGTTTTTCTTTCCTATTTTCAAAATCAAGTATTTCGTTTTCTGTGTCTTTATTGGCTATAAACCATTCTGAGATACGTGTAATTGATGCTTTAAGTGATTTGCGCTTTTTCTTTAAAGCTTCCATTTTTTATTTAAAGTGAATTTATTTGCAAATATATACTGAGCGAGAAATATGAGTGAATGATTTTGTTTAGTGTCAATGTCTTTTTCAACTAAGAGGCGATTTTAATTTTAATAGAGTATTTTTACTAGAGTAATAAAACAAATATTTTTCGTGAGAGCGGGCTGTGAGACAATCGGTATAATAAATAATTGTCAGCTATCTTTAGTGATATTGAGAAGAATGATCTGTTGTCAAATCAAAGCCATTAGTGAATATAAATATTAGTAAACAAATAAAAGTCGAGACAAATATCTACCAAATATAAATTATGTGCATGCAGTGATTATAGAAAATACAGAAAGAGTTTTAACCTCACCAAATGTTTTGAAAGTATCCAATTTAGTTACCGCTGTCGCTTAGCAACACATAACGCACTTTTCACAAAACACACGTGTCTAATCTTGAACGAAGGTCAACTTGTGCAATCGTTCTTCTTTCTTCTTGTTGTTCTTCGGCGTGTGTAATCCTTTTCTTTCTTCAGTCCTGTTTCATCAAATAATCTGTGCTCGATAGGACCACGAGATGAGGGAGCCTTGTATCTGGCTACCTACATCACGAGAGTTGGAAATATTTGGATTCCGAGCCTTACTTCAAAGGACTTGTGAATGGATGCATCTCCATAGGTTTGGTTCTTCAGTGACTATTGAAGGATAAGGATTCTTAATATGAGCAAATATAGCTCCAGAGAAATAAAATCACTTTTGAGTTTATCGATTTATAATTAAATCTTTTAAGAGTAGAGAGGCCCAACACGGCCGTAACTTACTATACAACCCATAAATATTTTAAAGTTGTAGACAACGACGTTTTTAATGCTCATTTCGCTGATATCTTAGCAATTCTGACCCCATCGGTTAAAACAAATGAAGCAGCAACGAAATTTCCTGGCAGAGTTGATGTTAAAGAAAAATAACTTATTTTGCTTGCCTTTCGTAGTATATTTTCTTTTGACTTTTTTTACTATTTTATATTGTTTTGCTAATTTGCTAAAATGTTTTTTACCTCAATCAAGCATTAGCTACTTCTAGAATCATTTATTATATACTATTTAAAATTAAGATATCTAAAAATTGGCTTGATCGATTAAAAAATGGGTTGACATTGATAATACTACAGCTTTTATGCATCGACTAAGCTATTTCAAAATGGGGTATCAAAGTGACCCCACATTAAGGGGGACTTTGATAAACACTTTTTTATTTTTATTTGCACTTATATACTTAGAGACTTTTCCATATTTTTGGGATTACCCATTCAAAAGTTACGCTAGAAAATACGGAAAAAAATTAACAAGGTCACCCCGTTCTACGGTATATTCTAATTTTTTGGCTTCTCCCTTGATCTTCGACTTATATCTAGATATTTTACTGTACCTATATTGCTAAAGTAAATTTTTCGTAAAAGCATAAATATTTAAAACATTTTCAATGCAATATAGTAATAATGAATGTTTACAGTAATTGTGAGATCATCATTAAAAAAGCGTGATAAACAAACCAAACAGCGCACACAATAATAAAACAAAACTGATAGGATTGTATTCGAATCATTTAGCCAATATCAGTTCCATATGTTCAGTCCATTTCCATAATCAAATAGACGAGATAGCAAAATTGTACACACAAATATATCATCAAATTTACACATCGGTAATTCCTACAATTCTAATTGAAGCATCAGCAACAAGTGTGAATAGAATCTGTTGGAATCGTGTGGATTTGTAAACGGATATCTAATTGACTACCTGTGGCTTGCGGTGAAAGCCGTTATACGCATTTCATGCGTATCCGACCACGTACCGAGGCTATTTTATTACAACTATTTGTTTTTAAGGTACCGCTTAATAGTTTAAAATAATGGAAAAATATCAATACATTAATTAAGAAAATAATCTATTATTTCACATTGCGGAACTTGTTGTTTTTGTTTGAGCTATTTAAAAATGCTACTCGACTTACTCAAATCACCTATAGGTAAGATATCATCTCAATTCACAGATCGACTGTAAAATTATGTTATCAAAAATTATTTATATATACTTATATATATATATATATATATATATAATATATATATATATATATATAATATAAGTATATATAAATAATAATATATATATATATATATATATATATATATATATATATATACAGATTGAACGAAATAAATTCGGAACATAGGAATATAATGTATTTCGGCTCAATTCTGCTGTATTTGGTTGGCCAACAAAAGATTGTCAAATAATTATATAATAAAAATCCAATACTTCAGCGGGCTGCTGGATTCTGAACTGAAATTGAAAGCTACACATAAATCTACGATTTTAATATGCTGTCAAACCAGTTACAGTCCAGGAAATGAAGCATTTCACCTCGCATAGGTAATAGCCTAAGGATCAAAATCTATATCGAACCAAAGTGCGCCAAAGCCTAGGGGGTGGTTGCCACCCCATCTCCGGGGTGAAAATTTTTTTTACGTTTTAACTACAGGTTTCGATTAAAAAAGTGATTCTAAACAAAAAATGTGCTATACATTTTTTTATAAAATGATATTTTTCAAGTTATTCGCGATTGAAAGTAACAACTTTTAGACGAAAAAAATCCACGTTTTTAATCGATTTTTCGCGAATAACTCGAAAATGGTGCATTTTATCAAAAAAATTGTAGAGAACAAATTTGTAGTTTTTAAAAAGACAAATACAATTCATTTTTTAAAATGTTTTTGCGATATAATAGGAACCGAAATACGGCCTATCAATGTTCAGCGGTTTTCTTCAAATGCCAAATTTGAAATATTCAAAGTCAGATATCGGGAAAATGGTGCATTTTTGGAAGAAAACTCACAAAACCTTTTTTAAAGAGCATAAACAGACCTATCATAAAAAAAGACTGAGAGTCTTTTGACTCTGAAGAAAAGAAAAATTGAGTGATTATGATGAAAATAAGGTCAATACCTCATTTTTTACGAAAAAATCGATGAAAACAACCCCCTAACCACAGCCATAATTAAAATCGATCTTCACCCTTCTGCAATTCCTTTGTACATGTATTGTTAATACGTCCAAGAAGTTTGACCCATTTAAAATGCTTAGTTTTAGAAAAAGTACAGCTTAAAGCGAGAAACGATTTACAATTTCATATTTTTTACCTTCTTTTTTTAAATATGCCCGAAAATACTGAATATATGAAAAAAAATAAAAATTACCAAATTGTAGCTTTTTTAATGACTAAAATTATCCATTATTTAGATTTGTTGTACAATGAATATTTGGCGAGATATAGCCGTTTAAAGCATCGATTTAAGATCAAGCACCATCTTTTTCGGACCCTTTAAACTCACCCCATTTAAAAACCAAGAGTTCCAAAAAATGATTTTAGCTCTTAAAAACCTCTACAAATCGTTTTTGAAGAAACACTCTATCGTTAAAAATAAAGGAAATACGTTAAAAAGACCAGTTAATTTTTTTCCGGAAAATTCCATTAGTATAGTACAGTACATTTCGGAGCATAATAATCTACAAAACCGGTATATTAGTAGTGGGGCGTTATACATTCGAAATTGTAAGCGTTCTTATTTTGAAATCCATACAACAGAATAAAACATCTGCTCATGTGTCTATGGCTTGGCAATAAAAATATCAGAGTAACAGATTGGGGATGGTATTCCAAAGATGGCTTGTTATTACCCGTACGCATGAACAAACAACCTGCACCCGATAAACTTTTGAAAATTACTTTTTGCCAATGCAAAAAAGGATGCGGCGTTTCATGTGGATGCAGAAAAGTTGGTTTATACTGTAACTCTACTTGTTCTGGGTGCTTAGGTGAAGGGTGCAATAACAGTCCACCAATAATTGAAGAAGATGAGGATGATATAGATCACAATGAAGATTGATGACGAATAAAATTAATATTATAATTGTTTTACCTATAAATGTAAATATTTCCAACTATTTATGTAAATGTATAAGAATATAATTATGGTGCCTTTTTATGTTGATAATTTTTTTGTATTTAATTCTACTTTTTTCAATTTATATCTTATAAATTAGTTTATAAAAACTGCAATGTTGTAAAGGGTGATTTTCAAAAGTTGAAAAGTTGCAAAATTTTGGCAAAAAATTGTTTTCACCTATAGCACTCATAACAATTGATTTTTAGGTTGAATTTGTATTTTAAAGTATAAAAAAATCACTATTTAACTAATCCAAACCAAATTTCACTCATCTTAAGATTTGTAATATTATTTTACAATTTTTGAAAATTAGGGGTAGTTTTCAGCCATAAGAACAATCAGGGTTCATCGGCATGACATAAACTATAAAGCAGAGGGTGAGTTGAGCTTAATTCCAAATTTTTATGCAAATCGTTCCAAGGTGAAATCATTTTCTTCGCATTACTAATTTTTCTATATTAATCTCTAATAAGGGTCGCTTTTTAAGGGTTGATATATGATGGAACTTTATTCAAAAGCACGAAACTATCATTATTTAATTAATTCAAACCAAATTTTACCCATATTCAGGTTTAATATGTTATTTTATAATTTTTGACAATTAGGGGTAGTTTTCACCCTAAGAACAATCAGGGTTCGTCGACATGACATAAACTATAAAGCAGCGGGTGAATTGAGCTCAAATCCAAATTTTTATTCAAATCGATCCAAGACGAAATCATTTTTTTAGAATTAGTAATTTTTTTACATTAATCTCTAACAAGGGTTGCTTTTTAAGGGTTGAAATATGATGGAACTCTATTCAAAAGTATAAAATAATCATTATTTAACTAATTCAAACCAAATCTTACCCATATTCAGGTTTAATATGTTATTTTATAATTTTTGACAATTAGGGGTAGTTTTCACCCCTAAAACCCTTCAGCGCACTTCGGTTCGATATAGATTTTGATCCTTGGGCTATCACCTACCTTCTGTTAAAATTTAACTGGATAAATGCAGGACGAAAAAATTGCGAAGTTTTAACTTTTTTCGACTTCATTTCCTGAACTATTATCGCTTGCTTAGACAAACCCGTCTTACGCAAACAAAATTGTTACGAGACAGATAGTTGAACGATATTTTATACAATGTCTATACCCAGGTATGGATTTATTTTTGACCAAGTTTTATATTGGTCCACTATTTCAAATGCAGTTCAAACAGACATGTATTAAATTGTATGTTCCGTTTTTAATTTGGTTCAATCTGTATATACATATATATATATATATATATATATATAATATATATATATATATATATATATATATATATTATATATATATATATATATATATTATATATATATATATATATATATATATATATATATATATGTATATATATTTAAAAGAATAAATCTTTCAGCAAAAAGCTTGCTATCGCTTTGAAATGGCCAAATATATGGCCTAGGAGGACAAATTCGTTAAACTTCCTGTGTTCGAATCGGTATCAATAAAGTGTTATGACTTATTTCGGCCTATCCCAGCCTCATCAGACCCTTGGGCTGATACAAATTCAAACTCGGAAAGTAAAACGAATGTCTCCTAAAACTTCATCACCGCAGTGGTTTGCGAGCAGAGGCGCCACCTGCTTTGGCGGCCGTGAACGAAAACGATATACCTAATCACATCGTTTTCTATCTCTCGGCTATGCGAAATGTGTAAAAAAGAATAAATCTGATGATTATTGATGATAATTATTGATACCGATTCGAACACGGGAAGTTTAACGAATTTGTCCTCCTAGGCCATATATTTGGCCATATATATATATATATATATATATATATTATATATATATATATATATATATATATATATATATATATATATATATATTTTTAAAAGATATATATATATATATATATATATATAAATATATATATATATATATATATATATATATCGAAAAAGGAGTACGACCGTCAATCCAATATATATATATATATATTATATATATATATATATATATATATATATATATATATATATATATATATATTATATATATATATAAGGATCACTCAGACGAGTGGTGGGTTCTTATATCGGTCTCAAGGTGGAGAAATAAAAGACAAAGTTGATAGTCTACTACTTTATCTATTTTGAAGCCGTTTCGCTTTTGTATTCTGAAAGCATCATCAGTTCATCTAAAAAGTACAATATGAGAACCACACAATCATGGAAACGATATAATTGTTACCTTAAAAAGACATGTAGCAGTCAAAGTTATTTACAATTATGTTAATAAAACTCAAGTAAATGGACATTATACGGTGATATTGTACAAACAATCAAGTAAGTAACAACATATAGCATCTTATAAAAAATTAGCACAGCGACTGACCATGTGGTCTAAAGTAAATGAAATATTATTTAATCTTAAGTAGTGAAAAAGAACCAAGAAAATCATAGATATACTTCCAACTATCACCCCATACAGTAAAACATGCGCTAGTGGAAAAGTGCGAAATAACAATATTGATAAACTACTTTTGTTTTTAAAAGATTGTAATTTAATAAGTAAAGTGTAATTATTTGTTACCGTTCGGCTAATAACCTTTTGTATAAATCTATAATACTTAAAATTCATTCGTCAAGAATGTATCAAAAGATCCTAATTAAGAATCACAAAACAAGTTTTGAAGTCAACGAATATTCATACAGTTTTTTATCTTCAAATATTAAATGAATTTAAATTATCACATCCAAACCAATTTTTTGACTTTAAACTATCTTGTATCACTTTTTTATTCAATTCGAAATCTAAATAATGTAAAGTGATGGTTACACATTAAATTTTTTACACGTTTTAAATAAATGATTGTTTGCCTTCTTCCAATCCCAGTTACCTCAGCTGCTTGCTTAATTATATGAAAGATAAAGACCTAACAAAAATTGATTCATACCATTCAACGAGAAAGAAAGAAATCCAACGACTGCTTTCTTCCGCATAGTGCCCAGATAAATGCACTCCATTTATCATCCAAAATTTTGCGGTTGATAAAGATTTAGTTACATTTTCTTTCCTTTCATGCTGCTAATTCAAACGCGGGGAAATTTTACATTATCATTCTTTCATTATTTATATTCCCTTTATGCGAATTCGCTGTCAGCCGAAGAAAAAACTTTGCTTTGCGGTTTGATAAAACTAGACGGCTGCGTCTTTGTTATTGAGTTATACAGTCTCTGTTGTAGAGATGTTTATATGGAATTTTTCGACTCATTAAACAGTTGCACTTTCATGTGACTTTTTCTCAGGTAGATCACATGGTTTTGCTTTTTGTTAAATAAGTTTGCTTTTAGTTAGTATCGAAATAATGGTTTCATTTGTTATAATAACAGTTTTTATCTATTATTGTCAGAAGCGTCTTTCATTTTAAAGTAAACTTATACCTTATACACACACACACACATATATATATATATATATATATATATATATTATATATATATATATATATATATATTATATATATATATATATATATATATATATATATATTATATTATAAGGATCACTCAGAAGAGTGGTGGGTTCTTATATCGGTCTCAACGTGGAGAAATAAAAGACAAAGTTGATAGGCTACTTTATCTATTTTGAAGACGTTTCGCTTTGGTATTCTGAAAGCATCATAAGTTCATCCTAAGTGAGAGCGCCCACCAAAGTGGCGTGGCAGTGGCAAGTAGCAAGTAGCACGCGTCTAGCATAATGTAACCAATCCTAACGAATGATTAGAATGAATGACGTTACTGTCATTTTGATGTAAACTGAATCATTCGTTTTCATTGGTTACATTATGCTAGACGCGTGCTACTTGCTACTTGCCACTGCCACGCCACTTTGGTGGGCGCTCGCCCTTAAAAGACATGTAGCAGTCAAAGATATTAACAAGTTTGTGAATAAAACTCAAGTAAATGTACATTATATGGTAGTATTGTATAAACAATCAATTAACTAACAACATTTACAAACTTATTAAAAAATTAGCACAGCAACTGACCATGTGGTCTAAAGTATAAGTAATATTTTATTTTATCTTAAGTAGTGAAAAAGAACCAAGAAAATCATAGATTTACTTCCAACTATTTGATGATTGATTTGAACGAAAAAGAACTATATATGTTAATGAAGTAGATGTTCAAAACGTTCACCGCAAACGTCTTGGCAACATCCTAATCTCAAATAAAACTGTCTTCTAACATTATCTAACATAACAGGCGTGATCGACCTAATCGTAAGCGTTATTCGTTCTTTTAAGTCATTTAAATCAGAAGGTTTAGTTTTGTACACATCGCTCTTCACATATCCCCATAAAAAGAAATCTAATAATGTAAGATCAGGTGATCGCGCTGGCCATTCAATCGATCCTCGCCTCCCTATCTACCGATTGGGAAATATTGTATCGAGGTACTGCCGGACATTAAGTTGGTAATGTGGTGGTACTCCATCCTGCTGAAACCATATCGTATTCGCTGGAACTTGAGGGTTTCCTGGATCAGGATATAAATTTGTCAACGTTGGAATGACATCATTTTGAAGTAGTGCCAAATAATTGTTGCCATTCAAGTTGCCCTCAATGAAAAAGGGACCAATGATATTGTTTCCTACAATCCCTGCCTAAACATTAACCTTTTGAGGGTATTGAGTGTGTTTTCTCATCCAGTGAGGATTTTCCGTGGCCCAGTAGCGGCAATTTTGCCGATTAGCATTACCGTTAAGTGAAAAAGTACACTCATCCGAAAACATAACGTCTTCTAATTGGATAATATTGTTATCCAACATGTCCATCATTTGCTCACAGAAAAAGTTCTATCAAAATCGTCTTCCATGAGCTCCTGAATAGGTATCATCTTATAGGGATGCAATTTATTTTCTTTTAATATGTTTACTATCGATGTATGGCTAGCATTGAATGTAGTGTATGCCTGTCTACTCGATGTATGTGGATTTTCCTGAAACTTAAGCAACACATCTAATTTAAGTTCATCACTCAGTGCATTGGCAGCTGCTTTTTTATCTGCCTTACATGACCAAATTCGCGAAACTGCTTCTCTATTTTACTTATTGTTCCTTGGGATATAGGTAGTAAATTAGGAAATTTCTTATAAAATAGGCGAGTTAATTCCTGTTGTGTTCGGGAGTTATCTCCATAACCAATCAATTATAAAACTGTTATTTTATGCATTTCCGTTAATCTAACCATTTTTCAGAATTGAATTGAACGAACGTTTTACCTTAATTAAAATATTGACAACTTAAATAAAACAATTTACTAATGTGTGTTAAAATAACGTTGCCACGGAAATTCTTTAAAGTTTTTTAATGGTTACCATCTGAAAACCACACTCATTATCAAGACCTAAACGGGAAATAAGTTTTGAGTATATTTTAGCGAATTTCAGTTACCACATGATTTTAATTTATTTTATCTTAATAAACTTGAAAGCAACAACATTTTTGAATGAAGAATGAAAAGATCTTTCAAACGATATATCACAAGCCTATACTTCCTATTTTAAAAATTGGGGGTTGTACCTGTCATTATAAGGGGGTTGAAGGTAGGGGTTGCATTTTCACGTTAATGAATGTCAAGTTATAATTTAAATTTGACGTGTTTCGGGCTTTCTTATAAATGTGTACAGTAACCTAAATAATGAATTTATTCCATTTGGCTTTTACCCACTGTATACATATATACCTACAATGTACCTTTAATTTTTAGGAAAAGCGGAAAAAAGCATTAATTAATATTAGAAAGGGAGACATTATGCCATATTTAAGCTTGCTGGGAAATTCTTCTTCTCACCCCCCTAACCTAAATATGACATAATACCTACCGCTTCAAATAGTAATAGACATATTTTTGCACTTTTTCTAAAAAATAGAAGTTCAAAAGTTATTTAAGGTATATAGTTTTATCTGAAAAGCACTGTACATAGTTAAAAACAGCACATTAAAAACATAAAATGTGTATATATAAAATTAGAGTAAGACAAAAACAAAAATAGGAACGCTACATCCTTATTATCCGAAAATTGACGAAGTTAAGGGCATTTAGTACAACGAAAACAAGGTTTTCCATTAACTATGTATCTGTGCATGAAGAACCAACCAGAAGGTGTTCTGTAGTTTGGCTACCCCAGCATAGAGTCTATTGAGCGCGTTCTATATCGCCCATTTTTCCTTTTCTCCAGATGGAAGGTTCTCAGAAGACATCATCCATTCATTAGTATTGTTACTTTGAGCTTTGTACAAGCTCAGTCTAGTCTCTAGGGCTGGATCAGTTCGATCTTTGGTGATAAGCAGAAAAATCTTTCTTTGAATTTAAGTCGTTAACAAGGGGGTTGGTAAGTATGTAGGTGTTTGGTCCAAGGATACGCTCAAATATTTTGATATGGAGCAATGCTCTAAGACTGCCCTTTCGCACTTAATACCCAAATATTTTGGGTATTGAGTTTTTACCCAAATATTTTGGTGGCTCAGGCAAATCAACCTATTGTTTTTTAAACCTGACGATGGAATTGTCATTCCGAAAACGTTCGTGTTAATGTTTAATGTAGCCCTTTTAAGGGTTTTAAATATATCAAGTTACAAAGATTAACCTCTTTTTTGTGATACGTGGTATACAGCCAGCTGCAGGAATTATTTTCCTTGTGGATTTTATTAATAAAAATAATCCAAGCAAAGAATTGGGAGACCAAGACTATCATGGTTAAAAAACCCGAGCAAATAATTCATCACAAAAAAATAGTTTATTTAAGCATCAGTCAATAGCAGAATAATCGTTGATATTCGAAACGAATAGACACCAAAAGAAAAAGAGGATACGTCTATATTTCAGAGTATAAATATATTATAATCTCTTAGCTATATTATAGATCTTACTCATACTTAGATGAAAATACTAAACCTTTTATTTTACTCGTGATAAACTGGAAAACTCAAAGTAAATTAGGAGACCGACTGCAGCATTGGCCATCATAAGAAACGATTTAATTAAATAACGTAAATGTAGCATCAGGTGGTAGGTGCATATATCGGCATTGTGGCGATCCAGCCAGCAACATCCCTAAATGGTTTGTGCGCTATTATATGTAAATGTGACACCCGCTAATGAGGCTAGCGTAAGAGATACCGGCGATCCCAGAGATTCGCCGCCATCGGCACTCTATCGGCCCGGCGACCATCGGCCACATACCGGCGAATCCGCAAAGCGAATAAACCATCTTAACAGTAGCTCTTTTTTATCTGGCATGCCATCGCGCACTATGTGCACACTCACCACGAGGCACAAACAACACTCACTAACAACTTCATTAAACAGTATTTTCAATTATTTCGACAATGTCCAGATCGAAACAGAAACTGAAAAACGGCAAAACAACCAAATAAGAGAAATGCAAGCGGGGACACATAAGGTTGAGCTTCTTTAATTACACACACAGACAATTTTAAAAGGACAAAGATGTCATTGTGAATTTATTATACTATTTAAATTCGACATTAGTATGTTATATGATCTTATAGATTGATGTCATTGATAAAAATTTGAAAAATATGAAATTGAATATACAATAAACACTTTAGATTTACTTTTACTCGATTTGGTTAAACGTTTTAAAACATAAGATGTTAGGTAGTTCAGCTGTTCAGATTTTATAGATTTTAGCTTCTTTTATTTTGTAGTCTTTAATATACAGTTTAACACTGACACCACTGATTATGTTTTTAATGTGTCTATCCGTGACGAAGATTATCGATCATCATGGCAATCTTTATCTTTCTGTAGCAATGTAAAAAAGCTGCACAGATGTGTTGAACCAGATTCTCAGATTCTTTAACCAGGATGTGCTTTTTCCTGGATCTCGCCTTCGAAATATTTTTCCCTGCAGGATGGTTCGTAGGGGGGCATATCTAAATTACTTTTGCTTATTATCATGAGTATTGTCTTCTTGATACTGTTTTCCATTTTGTGCAAAGTTTCACTAATGCCGATTAGAGTACACAAAATACAGCGCTGATTCACTTCACGCAAGATTTTTACTTATTCGTTATATTTACCTTTAATTCTGAGATTTGCGGATTAATTTTATTCTTCTTCTTCTTCATGTGCGATCTCCTCTAAGAAGGTTGGCAATCTTCATGATAATTCGCACTTTTGATACCGCGCTCTAAAGAGGTCAGCAGAAGTGCAGTTTAACCAAGCTCTCAAATTGTTTAACCAGAAGATGCGTCTTCTTCCGCGACTCCTTCTACCCTTAATTTGTTCTTCTTGTATTGTTATGTTCTCTTGGCACTGTTGGGCTTTTGTACTTACCATAAATTGTGTCTTTTTGTGTTATGGTGACAGTCCGTTTACTTCACTGACTTCGACCACTCTGTCAACCTTCTTCTTCTCAAGGTCTCTTCTCCATTACTGAAGGTTGGCTATAACTACAGCAATTGCTCTCTATCTTGAGCTGTTCTTAGTATCGAATGTGTGTCCATGCCTGTCCTCTTACATTCTTCAACCAGCAGCATTTTTTTCTTCCTGGACCTCTTCTTCCTTCCACTTTCCTTTCCATTATAAGTCGTAGTAAGTTGTATTTTTCTTCTCTATAAATATGTCCTAGATAACTCGATTTTCTGTGTTTTACAAATATTTAGGAGTTCTCTATCAGTACCCATTCTTCTTAGCACCTCGTTGTTGGTCACGTGCTCTGTTTAAGAGATCTTCAGCATCCTTTGACAAACCCACATCCCAAAGGCTTCTATACACCTCATACTTGTAATTCCAAGAGTCCATGTTTCCACTCCGTATAGCAATATGAAATAAATAAACGTTTTTAGAAATTGGTATCGGATACCCAACGATAACGTAGAGTTTATTAGGAATTTTTTCATTCGTTAAAATGCGAACCTATCATATTCTATACGAGCCCATATTTCGACCTCGTAGTCAAGATCGTTTGTTATCCAGCAACCAAGATATTGGATTCTTTGTACTGGTTCTATATGTGTGTTTTACTCGATCAAATGCTTTTTAGTAGTTGATAAAACAGAGAAACATGTCTTTTTGCTGATCTCTGTCAACCATTTGTTGTAAATCCTCAAGATATTCCGCTAATAAAATAATGTTGTCGGTAAACCGTATATTATTGATTGGTCGGCCATTTATTCCAATAGTTAGTTCTTCTAGTGCTTCCTGGATTATTTGCTCCCAATACAAATTGAACAAAGGAGACAGGACACAGCCCTACCTGACGTCCCTCTCAATCTGTATTTTATTTAAAACAACGTTGTTCTCTTTTACCACAGCAATCTAGTTATAAAAGATAGAGCTAATGATCCTAATGTCTCTCATATCTAAGATTTTCTTTTTAAGTAATTCGATAAGACGGTTATGTCTGACCTTATCGAAGGCTTTGTTGTAATCCAAGAAACACATATATACTGGCTGATTAACATCCATGCACATTTGCACAAGTACATTCACAGCGAACAGGGCTTCCCTCGTTCCCACTGCATTTCTAAATCCAAATTGTGTGTCACTTATGTCCTGCTCAAGTTTGTTGTGTATTCGCCTGTGTATAATTTTTAAAAATAGTTTGAGCGTATGCCTCATTGAACTTATTATCCGGTGGCCTTGGCATTCTTTAGCATTTGGATTTATTGGTAGTGTTATGAATGTTGATATCAGCCAATCTCTGGGAATGATTCCTGTACTGTATATTGTATTGAATAAGTCGACCAATATTCCAATTTGCTGTTCTTCTATTAACCGTATTATGTCTACAGGTATTTCGTCAGGACCTGTTGTCTTGTTGTTCTTTGTTCGCTTTATCGCCTCTAATATCTCATCTTCTGTTATGTCTGAACCGTTGTCGAACTTTTCCTGCTCTAGTACTATCTCAGTCCGTTCATCTTTAAATAGCTCTTGATTTTTAATGCCATTAGAGGTTTCCAATTATTCTCAAATTTTTTATAATAACTCAATTTTAGTTTTAAGTTTTGATAATAAAAATGTGAGGCATTTTAAATACGCTTAAAAAACGATAAATTTAAACTTTCATATTACAAACGATCTAAAATATTTAAAACTTCTCTTTCTCAATTACACTAGTACGTTTTACAGCACTACTAGTTTCTAATGTAAACGTAAACATAGAACATAGAACGAGGAGTGCGTCAAGGGTGCATTCTGTCCCCTCTTCTATTTAATGTCTATGCCGAAAATATCATCAGAGCTTCTCTTGAAGATCGCCCTGAAGGTGCCAGAGTCAATGGAATCATCATTAACAATGTAAAATATGCCGATGACACCGTAGTATTAGCAGAAACAGAAGACCAACTAAAAATATTGATGAACATACTATCAGAAGAAAGTCAGACTAGGTTTGGATATTAATCTTTCCAAAACCAAAATCATGGTATTCCACAAGAACCCCCATGAACAAATTACACCCAACATACAAATCAATGGTATCACCCTTCAGAGCTCCCAAAGCTTCATATACCTGGGCAGAGAGCTAAACAGTCAGCTAGACCACTCAAAAGAAATTATAAGACGTACCTATTGAAATAGCAAGATCTGGCATCATGAACATGCGTAAAGTGCTCTGTAACTCCAAGCTATCAATCATAATAAGGTTAACAACACTAAAGTGTTATGTGTGGTCTCTACTACTATATGGCTGTGAGACCTGGACATTAAAACAGTATGACGTCAACAAACTGAATTCATTCGAAATGTGGATGTACCGCCGAATGCTAAGAATAAGCTGGACCAGCAAAATTACAAATAAAGAGGTACTGGAAATAATGAACACACGACCTCATCTGGTTAATACAATCAAAATTAGAGAGACGTCATATCTAGGACACATAATGCGCCATAAGGAATTTGAGCAGCTCCAGCTAATATTAGAAAGCAAAATCGAGGGTAAAAGGGGTATAGGAAGAAAGAAGAAATCCTGGCTCAGAAACATCAGAGATTGGACTCACACAACAGGAAATGACTTAATCCATCAAGCACAGAACAGAGAGAAATTTGCCATATTGATCGCCAACCTCAATAGAGAAGGCACTTAGGAGGAGGAGGAGTTTCTACTACAAATTAAAATTAAAACCATATTCTTAGAGGCACTTCTCGTGATTGCGATCGTTTGTAATGAAAAAAAAAAAAATTGCGTTTTTTAGTTATATTTCAAATACCTTATATTTGTTCCCACAACACAAAATTCAAATTTTATGTTTAAAGTTGTAAAGATTGGTCTCTAGTAATTAAAATTTTACTACGATTGGTCAATTAAAGTAATATATTTTATTGATCTCACGAGAATTGTAAAAAATGGCAAAAATCGCGCAACGTTTATTTATTAAACAGATTTATAGAAACTTACTTAATTTGCTACAAAATACAAAAATTGCACAAGAAAGCTGCACTATTTACTTTAAGAACGCATTTTTATTTTTATGGATACGGCATTCTGATCAATAGATATTGAATTGTTAACGTCGACTTGATAAACAATTTAATTTTACATTGATTTCGCCCGCGCAGCTGACTTTTAAAATCGCCGGTCGCTTCAAGCATTGTTTCTAAGAGAACGGTTCATTATACAGAAAAAATTCTAATTAACATTTTTTATTTATATTCACCTTCGCAACATTTTTTATTTGAAACATTTTTGTCTAAGGCGTACAGGTTCTTGGTAAATGGATTTTTTTTAGTTTGTTCCGTGCTACGTGGGGGTTTAGAAGTAAGCCAGGTGGTTAAAGTGGTAAACTTTTTTGCATCTTTTTGGGTTTCAAAAATTGATATTGACGACTGGACTACATGGTAAAAATCGTATTTAAAATTAACGGATTGTGAAAATCGACCTATTTCAAATTGACTATTTTCAATGACTCACTCTGTATATTATTTAAAACATATCCTGCAGGTTGCATATCCTGCATGTGTTAAATCTGGAAATGAGTTTTTTCCTTGACGGTAAATAAAGTTTATTTCCTAGATCGCAGTCTTAGTAGATGTCGTATCATCACGTATAAAATCAGGTCCCACATCTCGGGTAATAACCAACAAAATTATTGGATGCGTGATAGGGTGTCTCTAACTTGATGCTGGCGCGAGTATAAAACTCGGTAACTACGTATCTTTCTTTATGAGATGTGTACCAATAAGTTACAGAAGCAATTTGCATATGTAACTAAGTATGTACGTTTCATATTGCTAGTAGCTACATAGCTACAATATTACAGGCCAGATTTTATGTTTTTGAGTGACTTACTTATGATATAACGAAATCTCTTTTATGTGGTTGTATGGTGATGAGAATGGGACAGGTAGAACGAGAAAAAGTTGGTGATTTGGTTAAGGGTTAGGAATATTAGTATTTTCAAATTTTACATTGTTGAAGCTATATAAAAACAAACTAAAACCCATATTATATTGAAGTATACAAGGCATCGAGAAAAACTCGTTACAAACGAAAACTGCAAATTATGAAACGCATTTTATGTTGACTAAATAATAATATTAATATATTTATGCATTCTTTGTAATTTACAAAATATGATCTAATATAAATAACTGAGTCGCCTTTTATCAAAGTCGCCAATCTTAACCTTTATTGACTCCTGACCAATTTAACAGGAACCGCAAAATTCTGTGGAACTTTATTTCGGTTCAGATTTGCCTAATTATTATAATTTGTTGTAAATATGTAACAAGGATTTTGTTTTACACACGTTTTATACAGTCTGTCAAGTATTTCGGTGATTGTGATACTAATACTGTAACTTTGGTTAGTTTGATACAAATTTCGCTCCCTTCAAGGCATTTGAAATGAGTCTAGTTAAATTAAAAGTCATTCTTGTCAAAATTGATTTTATTTTATTGAAATTACATACACAGTGTTATATTTTCTTCACTTTGTGGACCACAGAATGAGTCTTCGTGGTTAGGTACGCTTGATAGATCCATGTTCTGTAAAGGTGCTTTGTAGTATTCCAACCTTGGGTTTTGGAGTCAAGTGTCTCCAAAATGAATTTTAATCAAATTGCTGACGTCTTTTAACTTCTCTCGATTAGAATAGAAATATGCTTTATTGTCACTGAAAATTATTGAACAATTTTATGGACAAAGCTAAAAAATAAATCAGTCAAATAGTACAAAAAGTATAAAACAAAAACAAATATAGTAAAAAACAGAATAACACAATTTTAAATTAGTAAAATTATTGTATAACCTACATAATTTGTACAGACAACAACAAATGAGACAAATTGTAGCCACTGCTTGAGACACCCAAATGTAATTATAAACAATACCAATTTTGTTTCTTTATTATACATTAAGAAACTCGTCAACTGAATAATATGGTCTTTCTGAGAGATAGATATTTGTCACCTTACGAAACTTAATGAAGGATGTTGCGGATTTAATTTCTCTTGGAAGGTGATTATAAAGTTTCTTTGCACGATATAGAATAGAATTCTTTACTAGCTGAGTGGACGGGATCGGCAAATAAACGTTACAATCCGAATTTCTAATGGAGTAGCCATGGTCAGGTCTATCGGGAAAAATGTTTAGATGCTTTCGAATCAAACAAACCGTTTCCAAAATAAATAAAGAGGGAAGCGTCAAAATTCCGCGATTTTTGAAGTAGGTCTTGTAATGAGTTGTTTGTTTGAGACCAAATAGATAACGGATTGCTCTTTTTTGCAACTTAAAAATAGTATCAAATTGGGCCGCTGTACTAGAACCCCAAAATGGAAGCCCATATCGAAGATGGGACTCGAACAATGAGAAATATGCCATTTTGGCAGAAGATAAATTTAGTTCCTTTGAAACAGATCTTATTGCAAAGCAAGCTGAGGCTAGTTTCTTCCTTTAGGAGTCAGTATGCAAGGACCATTTGAGATCACTGTCAATGAGAATACCTAGAAATTTCACGGAATTTACGATATTGATTTGGCTCTCATTCAAAAGCAAGGGTTGCATGACTCCTTTATAAGATAGTGCTACAGTCTTATCCACGTTAAAGCTATTAACATTTTGTATATTATTAGCTTCAAGTAAGTATGGTGGGATTGATACGAGAATATTTTGGTTAAGCTTCAAAACACTCCAGTTTAAACATTAAAATTTGGATCACCCTTTACCAAAATGTCTCCAAGCTTTGTGATGTATTATTTCAGATAAAGTCATTTACATTCGGTAAGTTTAAAATGCCACTGCCTTGTAGCTTTAATGAAGTTATCGGCCTTGGTAAAATCTTGGACAGTTAACAAAACAGTGGTATAATCTTACATTTCATTGTAATATTCTACAGGATTTGCTACAACTTCAAGTTTTTTTATTTCACTTATAATCAGCCCAAATATCCTACCGGGAGGGATAAATGAGTGTCCTTTAACAGGAAATAATAGCTCCATTGTCTTTATATTCACTCGAGCTCGCTTGTATAACCATGTCAAGCTCATAGTGAGCACAATCCTGTTTAATGTTGATCTCCACATTCGTCACACACAAGTCTTACAGTGGTTACCTTTGACATATCTGTTTGGCATAAACGCTGCCAGATTGCAGAGGCTACACGATTGGAAGATTTCGTGTATTGGTATTTGGTCCAGCAATAGCTAAATGAGTTCTTAGGCTCAAGTGCAGCGTTTGAGTATTCCTAAACGACAGTAAGATTATGCAAATAAAGCTGCCTGCAGTAATATAGTTTATATGTTGGTAGTTTCTTCCGTCGGTAAATTAGAGAATGCACTGGATCGTAGCTTGTGGATTTGTTTTTGACATATTAAATTAGCTTTCTTTGCTTTCTTAGCTTTATATCGTTTAATTGTTTCCTCTAGTGATAAACATGGAACGTGGAATATATAACTGTACGTGGTGTATGAAAGCCTAAATTGAAATTTTTGTTAAACACCTCCCGGAAAAAACGCCTCTCTTGACAAGTTCATTTGATCACTTGAGAAAAAACGGTAAAGCTTAGTAATGTTTAAGTTTTTAGACAGATATCTCCGTTCGCATTTCCCACGTCAATAATGTGACTCAATACATTTTAGCTTCATTAAAAAGACACTGTGCTTCTTAGTTAAAAATTTTGTTGGCTTTCTGTCTTCACCCCTTCTTTCAATAAGTACATTATTGTCCTTTTTATAATTTTTATTGATTGTTCTTCTACACAACTCTTTGTTGTGTAATACTAAATATATTCAGAAATGACTTTAGGCAGACATTTACAACTATATTATCACTTAAATTAATAACATATTTGCACGTCGTTGTTTTCGGTGATCTTCTGGACCTCCCTTCTTGCAATTTTTGCTGCGTACATCGTCTTTTTACATCCTCTGTTTTAAAACTATTTAATATAAATGGTTCCAAATGGCTTTAAAAGTAGTCCAGGTTGTGAGGCCGCTCCCGTAGAAAAAATGTTTCCAATTTTGTTTTTTTACGGATTCCTGTTCAAAAATGTCCCCTTTAAACAAATCAGAAGGATGCTGGGCAAAATTTTTGGGTACACATTGTTTAAACAATTGTTTTAAACAACTGGCAAAAATATTGGTTTTTGCTCCGAGAAACATTTTTTTAAGTTTCTTGGGTCATTTTAAACTAATGTTGCCAAAAATCGGTCTTGGACTTGCAGTCTTGGTCCCGTCCTTACGTTTTCGCAAGACCAAGACTAAGACCAAGACTGACCGTGTAATATTTAAGCAAGAATAAGGCTAAGCTTGCGAGACTCTTTCATCTTGCAGTTAGGACTAAGTGTCGTTTAGCGAGTATAGTTCGAGTACATGCTTAAAGACTCTATGAGACGCACAAAAATATCTAGAAAAAATTTGAAAAACTGGACTTATGCCCATTACGAACAATATCACAAACATACATACGGAATCAAAATATTTATTAAAAAAACACATTTGACACGTGCTCAGAGGTCATAATTACAATGTAAAAATAAAATATTTTGTACATTGTATTCCAGGAGACGACTTCTTCGCTCTGAAATGAATTGTCTAGATTTTAAGAATAGCTGCCCTCTAATCATAAAATAATCTTCTTGCATTGCGACGCCGACAGTATTATTGTATCAAAATTTTTAAAAAATATGTACCTGTATGTGAATTTTTTGCTACATACCAATCTTTTTTAAGATTTCTACTTCGTATATGGCGGGAGAACATACTAAATGCAACCGTTTATTAAGAAACAGATTGACTTCCGTGGAGCATGGTAGATAACGGAGTTAGCTAGAGCATAGGCACGGATCGCTTAGATCGTGGCTTCAAACCCTACCCAGTGTCAGTTGTTTAGACATTTATTAATTTGGTTGGTCTTTATTATGACTATGTAAATTGAAGCTTAAAATATATTTGTGTTACGGTGTTCTAAGATTTAAAGTAACGTTTAATAAATAACAGTAGCCTAATGCGTAACTGCAAGACTTACAAGACTCTTGCTGCAAGACCAAGACCAAGACCAAGACCAGGTGTATTGGCGCAAGACCAAGACCAAGACTGACCAAGACCAAAAATGAGCGATTCGCAGTGACCTGGACCTTCAGGTATGAAAAAGCGAAAAGTCATAAATGTAAGAAATCCAAAAAATTGTCGGTTGAGGAAATGACAGAATTTTTATATAACTCTGATAAAGAAAGTGAGCAAGACGACGAGGATGAATGTAAGTAGATAATTTTAATGTGCTATATTATAGAAAATTGAAATATATATTTTTTATTTCAAGTGATTTCTACAATAATGAAGATTTGGATTCAGATCTTACAGAAATTGAGGAGACTTTTATGCAAGACAGAGCGAAAATGATTGTGCACGATGAGATTGTAGAGGGTACAAATGAGATCCAGGCTGAAAATTCGTGGAACGGAATAAGTGGTATGAAAAATATTCCTTTTATGGGAACAAATAAACTATTAGTTCAATCTTCTGGTGAAGAACCATATGACTGATTTAGGATGCTAATCGATGATGCCTTTTTAGAAACTGTAGTGAGTGAATCTAAAAACTATGCCATTCACGTACTGGCTACTAGTAAAGAATCTGTATGATCGAGAATCACCGAATGGAAAAAACTGATAGTAAAAGAGTTTCTTGTGCTCTTAGGATTAACTTTAGACTGGTACTGTCAAACTTCCTGAGTTACAAGATTACTGAAAAAAACACAGACTATTAACAACTTGTTTTTCAAACTGCATGAGTAGAGACAGGTATTTCTTTGTAAAGGTCTTTTTAAAATTAAACCTGTAATAGAACATTTCAACAATGTGATGAAGAAAGTTTACTATCCTAATAGGCAACTTTCGTTAGATGAGTCGATGGTCTTGTGGAAAGGAAGACTTATCTTCGAACAATATCTTCCAAATAAGCGCCACAAATATGGAATCAAAGTCTATATGTTGACGGAACCCTGTGGACTTATTTTAAAATTTGTTGTTTGCGGTAGCGAACGTTGTTAGGAGGTAAAGACCATACAAAAAAGGAGTAATACATTTTCTGAGCGATTACTTCTGACAAAAGCCACTCAGTTTTCATGAATAACTATTAAACTAGTTTCCAGTTGGCAAAAATGTTACTGGATAGAAAGACTTACTACACGGGAACGCTACGTAAAGATAGAAAGGGTTTTCCAAACGAAGTTATTAGCGCGTAATTAAAGAAAGGTGTAAGCCAGGCTATGTATCTCGATAACATAATGATTGGCAAGTGGCGTGACAAGAGGGATATAATTTACATATCTTCAAAATTTAAAAATCGTATGATGATAGTGACGAATCGAATAGGTGTTGAAAAGGAAAAACCACAAACTATCGTCGAATATAACAAGTATATGGGTGGTGTAGATCATTAGGATCAACAAATGGCGTACTATGCAGTAATTCGAAAGACTTTACGGTGGTACAAGAAATTAGGAATCCACATTTTCCAAATGATAATGATTAATTCATCAATACGTCGATAATCGTAACGATTAAGCAATCAAAGCTAACAGAGAAAATCAAACAGCCGAAATATCGAGACGAGTAAGAATGGGATGGGCAGCGTTCGGCAAACTTTCTTACGTTTTAAAAAATCAAACAATCCCTCTATACTTACGAAGCAAGGTATATAACTCTTGCATAATACCGGTGCTCACCTACGGAGCACAGACATGGACATTTACACAGGCCAATTTGGATAGGATAAGGAAGGCACAAAGAGCGATGGAGAGACAAATGTTGGGTGTATCACTTAGAGATAGAAAACGTAACCAGTGGATCAGAACCAGAACAAAGACAGTAGACGCGATAGAACAAGCAGCAAAACTAAAATGGAAATGGGCTGGACACAATGAACGTCCCCAAGACGGACGATGGAACATTGCCATCGGAAAGTGGCGTCCATACTGGCCGGATAAGAGATCAAAAGGCAGACCACAGAAGAGGTGGAAAGATGACATCAGGATACAAGGAGGTCCCACATGGTAGAGAACAGCTCAAGATAGGGAAAGATGGAGAGAACTGGGGGATACCTATATCCAACAATGGAAGGATAAAGAATAGGTTCAAAAAAAATGATTAATTCACATATATTATATAATAAGTATCACGTACAAAAGAGTCTTGGTAAATTTAGAACGTCAGTTCTAGAAAGGTGATTAGCAGAATCCAAATCAGTAACTATAAGTAACGTGAAAAGCTCCCAACATATGCTTACTAAAATTAATACAACAAATGAACAAGGTCACAACATGCTTAAAAAATGCCGTATCTGCCCAAAAAAAGCTACGAAAAGATACTTCTTTGTTTCACACTCTTTCTTGTAGAATATCCTGGACTATGTACGGGTACGGGGTGTTTGTTGAGTACCATAAAGAAAATTAGTTAAATTTTACGTATTAATTACTTTTGTTTTAATATTATTTGATAAAAATTTCTGATTGTTTTTGTATCTTTTTTAATAAAAAATAACTTTGCATATTTTTTTAGTATTATTTAACCTTGACACAATATTTTTGAGCTACAAAATAAATTTGATGAAGCATAATTAGTTTTTATTAACTTTCATTGGGCCGCGTATCCGCGCTTTCCGCAGTTTATACAAGATTTCCAAAAATGTGCGCAGGACGCGAATTCGCGTCTAACAAAACATAAGTAAAATGACCATCAGCAGTAGATTCTCAATTGATTTCTCTTACATAATTCATTGAGTATACCCAAAAAAATATTTCCGCACAGGTCTACATTCTTATGTTATTACCGCAGTGAAACGGTTAAAGACTGTTTGTATTTAAACCAAGCATGCTGCGTTCCCTAATAGCTGTCTGATTGTAAATCGGCCGATAAATATTAATAACAGCTATAACGCGAAAAATCATTGTAAGAAGTAAAACAGAGTTATTCGAAAGCTACTTTTTTATTGGCACGTTATCATATCTGGAATAAAAAAGGTCCGCGGAGAAAAATTACAAATTGGTTAGGGCACAATTAGCAATAAAATAAAAAATAATATCGTCGTAGATTTTAAAAATCCGCAGTCGAGCCATTTACTATAATTGCGGGCTCTGATATTAGCAATAAGCTGATTTTTTATTCACCCTGTCTCTTATCACCCCAAAACCTGAGAACAATAGCTAATCCGAGGGCTACACTCATACCATCGGCAAACAGAGGCGTGCTTGAGTGCTTGAGATGGAAATTTTCTTTGAGATAGTTTTCTAGGTAAATAGTAGGGGTTCAACTTTGTACAACATATGGAGACTTAAGAATTAAGTAAAGAATTATATTTTAATTGACTGCTATACTAAAAATCTTACATTTTTTTATTTTCGATTTACAAACTAACTATTAGGATTTTAAATTTAATCACAAACGTTTTTTTTTATAAGTTTAATGAAATCTAAAAACATACAACATGCCAACATGGCGCTAAAAATCTAACAACAACATTCGCACACAGTGCACATGAACTTAAAAATTAAAACAGTCTATCCAACATATTACTTATAATACAAAAATGTTTCTGAACCTTACAGTTTAAATATTAATAGTAAATTTATTTATTCCAACACTCTCCCTTAAACTGTAAAGTTAAAACTTCAAGAAATTAAACAAAAAATTGAAATAAATAGATGCATATTATATATAACAAATTGTTTAGTTTCTGATTATCTTCATGCCAATGTAAGAAGTGCATTTTTCATGCTAAACTAGGCAAACCCTTGGTTAATACATCGGCAGCTATCAGTAAATAGTTCAACTGTACCTTCAGATGCCACCTCTCTAATGAAATGGTACCTGATACCAATATGCTTGTTCTTCTGTAACAGGTTCCTTATCAGAACTAACTAATTGATAGGTAAGATAATCTTTTAACCAATCTGGTGGACGCTTCTCCCTAGGTGGCCTTTTCTATCCTCCAACTCATCAGTACAATCTACATCTAAATCAGAGAAAGGTGTAACGTATGCATCAATTGATTCTTGATTTTCAGAATCATTTGAATAATCATGAGTGATGGCAAATTCCTCAATAAAAGAAGTTGATCCTGTTATAACCTCAGGTTGAGTCGAAATTGAATTCTTTCCATACATTATGGGATCCTCTACAATTGGGATCAGCCAATCTATAACCTGGTCCTGTTATATGGGGTGGAGGCGTGGACACTAAATAAGCAATGTATGGGTAAGCTGGAGGCATTTGAGATGTGGGCGTACCGAAGAATGTTAAAAATCTCCTGGAAGGATAAGATAACTAACCAAGTTCTATTAGACAGGATGAACAAACAAAAGGAGGTCGTATTGAGTGTTAAAATGAGGAAACTACAATACCTGGGACATATTACACGTGGGAATAAATATCAACTGTTACAACTAATTATGCAAGGAAAGATTGAAGGTAGGCGCAGCATAGGTAAGAGAAGAATGTCATGGTTGAGAAACCTCAGGGAGTGGTTTGCTTGCATTTCCATACAATTGTTCCGAGCGGCAGACTCCAGGGTCAAAATTGCCATGATGATAGCCAACCTTCGTAGCGGAGAGGGCACGTCAAGAAGAAAAAGAATCTATAACCCTTAGTATAATCACAATACCCTACCATACCGTGTACCCTACATTGATTTAACATCAAATTTACTTCTAAAATTCGTAGATATATGAGCATAAGCTTGATATCAAAATACTCTTCATCATCCAGCCTCAAGAGTCCATTGCTGAACATAGGCCTCTTCCTCATGTTTCCAACCACGTCTATCTTGCGCCGTTCTTATCCAGTTTTTGTTGAGTCTTCTTAAATCGTCAGTCCATCTTGTAGGTGGTCGACCGACGCTTCTCTTGTCTTCCCTTGGCCTCCATTCCAATAACCCCTTTGTCCATCGCCCATCTGTCATTCTGGCTATGTGTCCTGCCCATCTCCATTTTAGTCTGTCTATCTTCTCGATGATGTCAGTCACTCCGGTTCTTCTCCTGATGTCTTCGTTTGGTATTCTGTCTCGGAGAGTTATTCCTAACATGGACCGCTCCATTCTTCTCTGCGTGACTCTCAGTTTGGTAGCTGCTGCTTTTGTTAAGGTAAGTGTTTCTGCTCCGTACGTCAAGACTGGGAGGACGCACTGATCAAATACCTTTCTCTTTAGGCATGTGGGCAGCTCACTTTTAAAAGTTTCTCTCATTTTTCCAAATGCTGCCCACCCAAGGCCGACTCTTCTCTTCAGTTCATGAGTCTGGTTATCTCTGCCAATCATAATTTCAAGTCCCAGGTATTTATATCTATCTACGAGTTCTATTTCTTTCTTTATATTCTTAAAATACTCTTAAATCGCTCAAATCGACCTTGAAACCAGTTCATTATTCTTTTTTCCACAACCGTCCGATTGGTACGCTCCTGCACACCATTTTATTGAGCAGTGTATGGCACTGTAGTTTCATGTATTATTCCTGAATCCTTAAATAGAGCTCTAAAAACATTACTAAATTCTAAACGGTTGTCGCTCCTATAGCGTTTTTTAAGCTCTGTTTGATTTTCAACAAGTCTTTTAACGGATTGACTTTCGGACAACTTTTTCTGGTCTGCTTTGCTTCTATACATGTAGTACAGGGAAGCATTTCAGTGTTTTGGTAATCAATACCACTAGCCATACTAGTTAACAAATTCAGACTCTTTATGCACAAGTGCCCTAAGCGTTTATTCCATAAAGAAACATTATTACTTTTATTAGTAACAGACATTAAATTATCTCCAACAATATTGTTACAATTATTAACAGTTTCTTTAGATGTACTAGGAAAATTCTCATTATCAAAATTTTCTGTATTAGAAACAGTGTCCAATTTATAAATTCCTCCAAATTCAGATCCTGTATTAATTGGTATCGAATGGTATTTAATGATTTCAATTAATGACGTTTGAAAGAGATATGGCAATATCATATTTTATTTTAAATTCTAAGTAAGTGTCTGATATCACTACACCTGCTGGAGAAATTTTCGTTTATTAAAAATTAATAAATGAAAATAATTTCTATCCTTGTGCGATCGGTACTCACCGGAGGGACCGCAGACGTTCGGATACAATTAGTGTCTCTTAGCAAAGACAATGACGTCGACTTTGCTAAGTATCAAGACAATTACTCTACACACACACACACACACACACACACACACACACACACACACACACACACACACACACACACACTACACCTCAAATAGTAAGATTGGCGAATGGATTTAGTGTCCGCAGTCATTTAAACATAAACAAATAACAATCACTACACCTTTAACAATATGATAAGCTGATACTATTGAGTAGTAACCTATAAATTTTTTAACCCCTAAACCAAAACAAGTGTCTTTCAGCTTAGATCTTTATTCTTCTCGTAGAACAGTTATTACATACTTTTTTGCTGCACTGCAAGCATACACATCACAGTAAGCATAAGATCTTTACATTTTATACATTTGTATGATGTTTTCTTCACTTTTCAAGGTGGACATCTGGACACGTTTTGTGCTTCCTAAGTTTTTCAGACGGAAGTTCTATATAAATACCAGCTTACAAGCTATATTGGCTTAGAAACTTGGAAGGTAACATTTAACCCTCTTTCTTCCATTTGCTCAACGTATAAAAGACCATCTTTATTAATACTACTGTCACTCCCCTCATGTATTTTGACTCCTTTTTGTAATGCCTTCTGCTGTTCATCATATATGTGTTAAATGTTAATGTTATACCAACAAGAGCGACGCCACTGAATGACTTCTTACAACTTTTTTTCGCGGCCTCAAGTCTAAGATGGCATTGGCGACGGGAGCATCAGCAAAAGGAAAGAAGGAGAAAGATACAATATGCCAGCCATAACACTAAAAAGAAATGAGGGCTTCGCCGCAAGAATTTCCTGAATATTTTATAATTTGTAACAGAAGTCGCCAGCAACTTTTTGATGAGTGGATCCAATTAAATATGAATAATTTAGTTAATGGTGACATTAGATGTAATTGATATCCTCTACTGGAATCATAATTAGATTTTTCTTACACCGAAACCGAATTAATATCCGAGCCAACTAAAAGTTTTAATATTTAAATTGAATTTTGCAAGGGAAATATTGTTCTGGGATGGTAATTTAAAATTAATTTTAAGTTTACGGTTACCTAATCTTGCATAGGTAACCGGATGCAAATACGATCGATTAGAAATTAACCAAAAGTAAAAATAAAACGCCTAACTCTAGTATTTTCTGAATCTTTACAAAAAACTTAATTATTATATATTCAACGCTATTGAATTCAATGCCTTATTTTCAATTTGAATATTTTACCTATTTATTGAAGGGTGATATACAGACTAAGGAGTGAAGAATTATATGTCAAACTTATTAAGAAATATGTTTCTTTTTTAATCTACACTGATCACAACGAAAAAGGATCCACCTATGTTTGATAAACATGAAAAAATCAATTTATTCTTTTAATAACAGCGCTGCTAAGAAATATTAAATAAAAAACTAATAGCGTTTATGGACCGAACTTTTGCACAAAGTGAAGGCATGCTTTCAATCACATTTCAAAAAGTTTCTGGATGTATTTGTTTCCATTTTTCCACGGGAACTTTGTCAATATATTGTAGGTTTGTTAATGGCTGACGATCCTTCAAGCGCTTCCCAAGTGTATTCTAAATGTGTTAAATGGGATTTAAATCTGGACTCCTTCCTAGCCCCTTCATAAACTAAATATTTTGGGTAGTCAAATACTTTTGCACTATCCTGGCTACGTGCGATCTTGAATTATCTTGCTGAAGACTAAATTATGGACCCATATTTTCAGCAAATGGACAACATGTAGTTCAAGAACTTTGTTAATGTATTGCTCTGCCATCAGCGCCTCTCGTCGAACAACTACTAGGTCAGAGTGGCCATTTAAAGTTTTTCCACCCCAAACCTTTGTCAAAAGCCTGGGTTTCTTGAATTGTGAAATCCAAAAAGCGATCGACTGGTCTTCTTCAGACTCTATTATATTCATCAACATCATTTAAAACAAATACGGACTAGTCAGTAAGCATCACGTTACTCCATTGCGCCGGTCCAATTCATGTGTCATTCTGCAAACTAGCGTCTGGCTCTACAATGTGAAGGGGTCAAATAAGGTACTTTAGCTGGCCTTTTTAGATTTAACCTATGTTCGTAAAGTCAATGACGTATAGTTTGAGTATTAACTCTTGTACCCGTAGCTACCAAATTATTTTGTAGCGTTCAAGCTATTACGATCTATTACGGTCCATAGTTGTACAACTTGATTTTCTCTAGCTATAGTCGCTATTACATGATTCGTAAAAGGTTATCTTCTAATAACTTCGTACATTTCATGTCTGGTCTAGGCTCTACTTATTGCAGCAGTACATTTCTGCTGTATTCCGACGTCTTGATTAACTTTCTTAAATTAAAGTTATTGCCCTAGCAATTTGAATCTCTGTGATATACATTTTGCACTTCCAGTGCTTCTAAGGACATCCAAATCCACCATTAATTTTTAACAACTTTTAACGTAAATATCGACACAAAGTCAATTACGGAATAAATGTGATTCCAAAAGTTTTACTTTTTTATTGAATACAAGAAAAATGAAGTTAAGAAACTTTTTTTTTATTTATAAAAACTATATGTGTCTACTGGGTATACCTCCATACTTAAGTTTCTAATCAATGCAATAAACAATTTACATTACATTAAGTAAGTGGCTTCTTGGATTAGACAAAGATATTCTATCTCATTGAAGTTATTTATTTTATTTCGAAAAGTTATGTTTAGAATGGGCAAATAAGGAAGTTACGATAGATGGCGAAAACCTGAATCAACTAAGTAGAAGAATTGAAAATTAAAATAAATAAGATTAAAAATAAACCTTCTTCTTCTTCAAGGTCCACTTTCTATCGAAGATTGGAAAGCATCATAACTATGCGGACCTTCTTGACTGCCTCTCTAAATAGTTCTGCACTACTAATGCATTCAAAGTACTGCCTTAAGCTCGTAAGCCACGATATTCTTCGTTTTCCCATATTTTGATTTTCTTGAAGTTTGCCTTGCATAGTAAGTTGCAATAATGAGTTTTTTGTCCTCTTATCACATGTTTTAAGTACTCAAGTTTTCTTCTTTTGACAGTCAATATTATTATTTCAACTTCATTTTCTGTTCTTCTAGAAACTTTCACGTTTGACATTCTTTGTCCCTGATGTTCGTAGAATTCTTCTGTAACACCGTGTAATGATAAGACTACCAAAGAGAATTGAAGTACTATTGTAAAAATAATACCTCAATCAACCATATAAGCTTATCGTCTATACCTTGCCTAGATCAGTATCTCAAGGGTGAGGTCGTCCTGTCGTAAAATAGGGATTGAACCTGAGTTCATAGTTGATAGCAAATAAGACAAAATTGTAACCAAACATATTTATTAAAAAGAATAAAAAACAATAACTAACCCTGCCAAAGCTTAACAATTAATAAGTGATACTCATTGCTTTGATCGATGTACTGCTTGTGTGTTCTAGCTGCTAGGTCATCCAATTGAATGTTGTATCTGGAGAGCTGCAGTCACACGTAGTTGTATCTTCTGGTTAAATTGTTAGATCCTTAAATGGATACGGTCAATAGAATACTGATGTGGTCAGTAAACCCAATAAATACAATAAGGCTGTCAATAAGCCCAATAAAATGCCCAATAAACTAAAATAAAACAGCTTGCATTAGAGACACATCAAAAAGAAAGGTTTAACTTCCTTGTCATCTTACAAAATTACAATTAAACAAATAGCATATGGCAAGAATAAAATGAAATATGATTGTTACTACTTAGTTAAATTCGGTTAAAGAGTCCTAATGCATATTATATCAGAAAAAAATGTGCTTTCGAAAGAAAGTAAAGTTACAAATATTGGAAATGCGGTCAGAATTATAGAATAAATATCACAATGAAAGTACTTACCCCAAGAGAATTTGTAGACCATAAAATGAGTATTATAATAATTTTTGCCTTCTTTTATAAATTTCAAAAAGAAGCAAAAAATAATCCCACCACGTTAGAAAAGTTGTTTTGAAAAGTGTGAGACTAAATGAAGTTAGCACAGATGTCATAGGATGATGCTATTTCATGAAACTAGCTTGTCTGTCAACACAAAACAGAAAGAGAGAGGGCGAATATTTATTCTACTGGATAGAAAGAGAGTAAATAAAGACAGAGGAAGAAAAGGAAAACAGAGGGCACCAACTACTTTTTAAATAAAAAATAGTAAAAATTAAACTGAAGATAAAGAAATTAATAAAGAAATTAAAATGAAATAATTATTTAAATATAAATTAATAGAGATGTGACGTTTATAACTTTACGATCAAAATTCAAAGGCGGTCAACTTATTCAGATGCACTTGTTTTAATGTTCATGCTTCCAAGCCATAGAGAAGTGATGAACACGTAACACCGAAGCATCTTCAGTCGCAGTTATAACCTTATATCCCGACAACAAAGAAACTTTTTAAGTTTAACGAATGATGCTCGTATTATTTCAATACGTATCTTAATTTCTTTGGTTTGGTTTACATTTGATGCTATCTATGTCGTAATTATTTGTAGTATCCACACTCCCAATTACAGTATCTTCATCACTGATTTAATAATGATCATGCATTTAGTTTTATTAATCTTTAGTTTTATTATTAAGTTTTTCATTCTTAAGAGAAGAAAATAAGTTACTGTTACCGGCCATTAAAGGAAGTACCAAAATGAAACCAAAATATGATTCTTCTTTTATATGGTTTCGTCTCCTTGTCAGAGGTGGGAAATTCATATGGTCGCGATTCTAACTTTACTTACTGCTGTCCGATTGCCTTTTATTTTTTATGTTTTCCAGCAGTATGTACTTAGGTTCTATAATTACTTATCCAAAGTATTGTTTTTAGGTTTGTTTTTATTCTTCGCTTTTTTATTCTCTGTAGAAGTTATACATTCCTTACTCTGTCAATCCATGATATCTTTAACATAAAGTGGTAACAGCACCTCTTTCAAAGACCGCAAATTTAACCATTTTAGTTTTAATGATTGTTCAAGCCTCTGTTCCATGAAGTAGAGTTGAAAAAATGTAGTATGTCAGCATTTTTTGGAGCCTTAGTAATTGTTTAATCTTTATAAATGCTGCTCTTTTTTGGAATTTTATTTCATCTAAAGGATCTAGCCTTGCAACTATCATGCTACCAAGATTTTTCTAGTTTCACTCTTTCTATCTGCTCATTGCTTACGCTGAGATTACACGAGACCTTATCTTTCCTTGAAATGATCATAAATTTTGTTTTTATAAAATTTATTTTCAATCCATAGATTTTGCAGAAACAGTTTATTTTTCTTTAAGTGTTTTTAATTAATCAAGGTTATCTGTTATATCACCAGCGATGTCATGTTTCAAAAACAAACGGAATACCAAAAAGAGCTAAGAACAATACTAAAATCAATAGAGACACTGAAACAAATAGATATGAGCTAACTAGCCAATAAAATAAAAGTAACTGTAACAACATCGGTTAAGAAAATATGCTCAAACACGAAAACAACCAAAACATCTAAACTCCAACCTAATACAATTGAACTACTCCAAGAAAGACGTAACAGAACAGATCGAACTTCGGACAGCTTCAAAAGTTTAAACAAAAACGTGAAGAAATAAATCAGGAACGATCATAGAAACTATATTAACAATCTAATAAAAAATATAATACAATATAACTGCAACATGAACGTACTCAAAGCAAAAAACTCAAGCGTCACAACAAAAATGATAGAAATAAAAAATGAGAAAAGCGTCACCGTCAGAGGCAGATAGGAAATAAGCGAGGCCATTAAAAAATTCTACACTAAATTATACTCGGTAAATACACAACCACAACAACGACTTACTGAACGAAGAATAATAATTAACACCGGCTCAGAAGAAATAACGAACATAACCGACTATGAAATAAGAATGGCCCTAAATCAACTAAAAACGAATAAATGTCCAGGAGAAGATAAGATTACAGTTGAAATGTTGAAAATTGGTGGCAGAACAATGAAACAAGTATTAAATATTTTATTTATTAAAGTAATTGATGAAGGGAGAATTTTCCAAGAATGGTACAACTCCGAGATCATTTTACTATTCAAGAAAGGAGACAAAGCAAACATCGAGAATTACCGACCAATATACTTGCTATCACATCTGTATAAATTACTAACTAAAATCATAACCAAACGCCTAACACATAAGCTCGATTTCTATCAACCTATCGAGCAGGCTGGATTCAGAAAACATTTTAATACCATAGACCACTTGCACACCGTAAGAACACTGATAGAAAAATACACCGAGTATAATGTTCCAATTCATATGGCGTTCGTCGATTTCCATAAAGTATTCGATTCCATCAAATTATGGGCAGTGCTTGAATCTCTAGAAAATGCACGCATAGATTCAAGATACGTTAACATAATTAAAAACATATATGCACGTGCCACTATGCAGATAAAGCTGGACGAAAGCATAAAAACTATTCCCATAAGACTACAACAAGGAGTAAGACAAGGAGTCACCATCTCTCCCAAACTATTTACCCTTGAATGGAACAGTAATGGTGTCAACGTCGACGGATCATACTTAAACCACTTGAGATTCGCAGATGACATAGTTTTAATAGTCGATAATTACCAAAAACAGACTTAGAACACAAATAACAGAACAGATAATAAGCTATTTTGGACATGTGCTTCGAAGAAATGGTCTTGAAAAACTTACCATCCAGGGAAAAGTAGAAGGCAAAAGAAGTAGAGGTAGATCTCCTACATGATACACGGACCATATTGTTGCTACTATTGGCGCTCCATTGTCAGAATGTGCTAGATTGGCAGAAGATAGAAAAACGTGGAGGAACATTGGAAAAATTACCTAACAGCTTCATGATATCACGATACCTGCATCAGGTTAACGACTAAGAAGAAGAAGAATTACCAAAAACCAAATGATATGTTACAACAATTAAATGCAGTTTCAGGAGCGGTAGGCTTAAAAATGAACTACAGCCAAACAAAAATACTGAGCCGTGACCAGACAAATATAACAATACAAAATTATACCATAGAAAATGTTCAACAGTATGTATATCTAGGTCATGTTGTCAAACTAGGAAAACCAAATCAAGACGCTGAAATTAAAAGAAGAACATAACTAGCATGGGACGCTTTCGGCAAACTAGCACATATCTTGAAAAACACCTCGATTCCTATAAACTTAAAGAAAAAGGTATATAACACATGCATACTACCAGTTTGTACCTTGTACGACTTGGAGGCAGTAGCCGTTACCAAAAAATCTGCTAAAAAATTAGAAACAACTCAAAGAGCAATGGAACGAATTATACTTGGAATATCACTAAGAGACAAGATTAGAAACACCGAGATAAGACGTAGATTAGGGATATTGTGGAAGAAATTACAAAAATGAAATGGCGCTGGGCAGGTCACGTAGCCCGATATAATGACAACAAGTGGACACTAAGAATTCTAGAATGGAGACCAAGGGCGACAACAAGAAGCATGGGAAGACCTCAAAAATGATGGGTAGATGACATAAGAGCAGTGGCAGGTAAACAGTCGATAAGACTGGCGCAAGATAGAGAAAGATGCAAGCAATTGGGAGAGACCTACATTCAGGAGTGGATGGAAAATGGTTGACAAAGAAGAAAGAAGAAGATCTGTTATATCAACTGTGTTGCCCATATATAGCATATTTTTAAAAACCTCTCCATAAATAGTTACATTCTCACTACGATTGTACCAAGATTAGCAGAAAATATATTCACTGTATAAATTTAATAGAAGAGGGAAAGACATGTTCACACCTCTTTGAGTTGGAGCTGTTGGATGTTGACGTTTTTTTTTTTTCGAAGTTTGTAAAGTATACATATAGGTCGTGATTCATATTTAAATAGCTTTGAGCTTATATATTAATATCAAACAACGCCTATCTGATGTCCATGTCTCTTCTAAACCCTACAGGATTGTCATTGATTTAATAATCTAGTTTCTTAAATATTATATGGAAAGTAACTCCAAGGAAAACTTTAAGACTATGGCTTCTAAGGAAAATTTCATGATGATTGGAACATTCTCTGGCATTCGCTTTTTGAGTAGTGCTACGAATGTAGATAGTAACCAATCTTTTGGAATAGTTCTAGTTAAATATGTAAATTAATTTTAAAAAACTAAAATTTGTGTTATCTTCACCAATGAGTTTAAGGAGCTGTGCTGATAGCTCATAAGGCCAATTTTCCTTGCCTTCTTTATTTGCTTGATTGCATGTCTACCTTCCTCATCAAAGAGTTGAGAGTCATCATCATGGAAAAGGTCTTTTATGTATTCTGATCAGCAAATTAGCTATTGTTCGATGCTTGAAGTTTAAGATTTCGTCTATCATCTAGTTCTGCTTTGCTTGTTGCTCTGACAAAAAATGTTTTCCCCCTACTGTCATTATAGCAGTTCCAAAAGATGATAGAAAACCACAAAAAAGTTGAGGTTGAAAAAAATAAGTTCTATTCGTTGAGCTTGAAAAAACATATGATAGAGTATGTGTCGTGCGCTCAATAAGAAAAGAGGTCCCAGTGAAATGTGAACATGGTAAGATGTTGAACAGTGTTAAATAATTTTGATATTGATAGAATCCATTATTCTGACGACGTTTTGGCAAGGTCGCACTTACAATTTTCAAGTCAGGTTGACTTCACAATGTCAATTTCTTGATATCAGAAACAGTCTAGGTAAATATGTTTAACATAGAATAGAGGATATGAAACGCAAACAGCTTATGTGATATGAAGACATACCACAAAAAAAGCACCCTGTACAAAAGTAAAATCTCATAACAAGTCTCGGAATGCTGATAAAAAAATTACTTTTTATTTTCTTAAATGGTTGGCTTTGGTAAAGACCAATTAGCGAGACATTTTTTTTTTTATTTAACTATAATAATTTTTTTACGGATATTTAATAATAATAATTATGCATGAAAAATAACGATTCCAATATTTTTAAATTAAAATTGTATTTTTTTTTAACGTATAAAATCTTTTTTTAATATTAGTTCTTTTTTACAGCTGAGCTAAAGATGGACGTCCTGAGAGAACGAGAAGAAAAAGACAACTTAGAACGACAGCTTCACGAAGAACAAAAAATAAGAGGTAAGATATTATAGGTTTTTTTTTTCAATATTGAGAAACTCAATTAAGAAAGTCAGCTAATTAGTAGCTCAAATAAACTAACCGAATATGACTTTATAAGTACTTACTTAATTTACACAGCGTAACGTGTTTAACAATAAAACGAAAGGCTCTAATTTATTAATTGAACAACTCAGGAAAAAGAGGTTCTCTTGGTCTAAGACCAGAGTCTATAAGAAATTCTTCTGATGTGGTATTGTTAATTCTAATCAGTTAATCCGGTAATTTTGCAGGTCTAAAGCCACACTTAAAAGAGTGCCGAATAGATCACCGCTACACCACTGTCATCAAAAATATCTATGATAATGCCACGGCATGCGTCAGACTCCATGAAGATACACACAAGTTCAAAATTCATCGCCGAGTTCGCCAGGGCGACACCATTTCGCCAAAACTGTTTACAACATTATTGGAATACATGTGTAAGCGTGCAAACCTAGACGAAAAGGGCATAAACATAAATGGAGAGCAGCTTAGTCACCTCAGGTTCGCGGACGATATAGTCCTGATAACAGACCGCATAGATCATGCCATCGAAATGTGCGAAAGACTCTACCATGCCTCTACACAAGTGGGTTTAAAGATCAATAACTCAAAAACACAAGTGATGACAAACCTTGTTCTGAGTGAGAACATCAACATAGCTGGAACAAGTATAGAACAAACATCAGCATACAAATATCTGGGACACGAAATTCGCTTAAGTAGAGATAACCAGACCAATGAACTAATACGTAGAATAGGGTTGACATGGGCATCTTATGGAAAGCTAAGAGATGTTTTCCAATCAGCCCTTCCCATCTGCTTGAAGAGAAAAGTCTTCGATCAATGTGTGCTGGCAGTTCTAACCTATGGTGCGGAGACGCTAACACTTACTAAGACGTCCGCAAACAAAATTCGAACAACACAGAGGGTAATAGAACGGTCCATGTTGGGATTAACCCTGAGAGACCGAATACCCAACACAGAATTGCGCCGTAGATCGGGAGTAACCGACGCAATCAAAAGAATATCAACCTTAAAATGGAACTGGGCAGGGCACGTCGCGAGAACGAAGGACGGCAGATGGACAAAACGCATTCTTGAGTGGAGACTCAGGCAAGATGCCTTTAGAAATAGAGGACGACCACCAACAAGATGGACGGATGACCTGAAACGGACACATCAAAATTGGATGCAGGCGGCTCAGGACAGAAATTTGTGGGGTGAACTACGGGAGGCCTATGTTCAGCAGTGGACGAGTATGGGCTGAATGATGATGAAAGCCACACTGATAATAGTCTATTATACCTTCTGCGTAATATTGTCACACTAACGATATTGTTACTGTAAGTTTAGTATATATTATAAAAAATACTGTATAAAGAAGTTTTAAGGTTTTTTAAATTATTGCAGTCTGACAGACTGTACTTTATTGTTTTTATAATATATTTTTTAACTTACTGATTAAGAGTTAAGAATGCAAAGAAGTTGAAGATCCATTGTGTGTGGGGGATCATCCCATTCTAAGTTTGGATTTACAGTTTCTGGTGTGACTTCTTTGTTTCTACTACTTTTCTCCATTCTTCTCTCTCTTTGATTGTCCTTTCTATATTTCTAATTTCTATACTCCTTAAGTCTTCTTCCATTTGTTGTCTCCATTTCAGTTTAGGTCTGAATCTGGTTCTTTCACCTGGTGCTATCCATTCCGTTATTACTCTTAACGGATTATTCTTCTCTCTTTTAATTTTGTGTCCATACCATCTACTTCTTTGTACTTCTGTTGCTCTAACTATGTTCTCTTTACTCATACATTCTTGTATTTCGTGATTCATCCATTGTCTTGCAAACTCTTCGTTTTTCCTCTATGGTTTCTATATTTTTTGATAATCTTCCTCTTAAAAACTTCAATTGCGATTGTTCTCTAAATATAATTTCCTTCTTCCATTCTTCGGCCATTTCTTCCATTCTTCGGCCATTATTTCTTTACTTTATATATTCTGTATTAGTTCATAAATCTTTGTGTATCGTGCCTCCCTACCGTATTTTATAAGTTCTGCACATATACCATCTTTTTCTGCTGTTTTCCCTTTTTAAGGTAGCATATTTTCTCTCTCACTTCCGTATAGATCAGCTTTTCTTCTTCTTCATCTTCTTCTGTATTCGTTACTGTTTCTTTTTTTCTTCTCTATCATTGTCTTGATATATTTCTTTGCAATACTTCTACCATTGTTCTGCTTCTATAGCTGCTGTTTTCTCCTGCTGTTTTCCCCTTTTTAAGGTAGTATATTTTCTCTTTCACTTCTGTATAGATTAGTTCTTCTTCTTCATCATCTTCTGTGTTCGTTATTGTTTCTCTTTTTATTCTCTATCCGTTTCTTGATATATTTCTTCGCAATACTTCTACCATTGTTCTGCTTCTATAGCTGCTAGCGTTGCTGCTATAGACCGTTTTCGGTTATCTAGTTTTAAGTATTTGTAAAATTGTTTTGAGTTATATGTTGTATTTTCTGGTTCTATTTCGTTTATAATTCTTTTTACTTTTTGATTTTTTTTTTCAATTTGAATAATTTTTTTGTCGTTTGCCTTGTATCTTTGTACTTTTCTCATCTCTCTTCTTTGTTTATGGTTAACCATTTTAATCTTGTTGTATTCTTTTCTTCCACTGTTAATTTGCACTCATCATCAAACCAATTATTTCTTCTTTTGTTTTGCATTTTGCCAACCAGTTTCTCTGCTGCATTGTTCATTCCTTATTTGATTTATTTCCATTGGTTCTCAATTTGTTTTTTCTCTATTTTTTTCCTATCTCCTATTTTTTCTGTGCTTTTTGCCTTTCGTTTTTCGTTGTTTTTATTGTACAATTTGTAATCACTAGCATATGGTCCGAACCGATATTGGCCTCTCTGTGAGATCTAACGCCATTTATCGATTGTTTGTATGGCTTTTTAATCAGTACATGGTCTATTTGATTTGGTCTTATCCATGAAATTTTGTGTATGCCTTTATGTTTATATCTTGTGCTACTAATGTTCATGTTTAATGCCGCTGATAAATTACATAGTCTTTCTTTAATATTGTTTGTTGTGTCATGTATTGAGTTTGCACCTGCAACTTCTCTGAAGCAATTTTCTTTGCCTGTTTGGGCGTTGAAATCTTCTATAATGATTAATACGAAATATACGAAACAGGCAAAATACCAAATGATTGGCTGACATCGGTGTTTATACCACTACCAAAGAAGAGAAACTCCAAGAAATGTGAAGACCATAGGATTATTAGCCTGATGAATCATATGTTGAAGCTTTTCCTACGAGTAATACACAATAGAGTATACTATAAACTAGACGAACACACTGGTCAAACTCAGTTTGGTTTTAAGAATGGGTTCGGAACAAGAGAAGCACTTTTTTCAATACGTGTACTAGTTGAAAGATGTAGAGATGTCGATTCTGATGTATACTTGTGTTTTATAGACTTTCAGAAGGCGTTTGACCTGGTGAAACATAATAAACTAATAAATATTTTAAGGTCATGTAATATCGACGATAAAGACTTAAGGATCATTTCAAACCTCTACCAAGAACAAAAGGCTAAGATCAGAATAAAAAGCGAAACATCTGGAAAAATCAATATCGAGAAGGGAGTAAGACAGGAATGTGTCCTATCACCATTGCTGTTCAATGTTTACTCTGAGAAGATATTTCAGAAAGCTTTGGAAGGCACCATGGATGGTATAATTATAAACGGGCAATGTATAAATAACCTGCGATATGCTGATGACACTGTCATACTGGCAGTTAATGCTGAAGCCCCGCAACGCTTAATGGACCGAGTAACGACAGCCTGTAGAGAATTTGGAAGGAAATTGAATACAAAGAAGACGAAAACGATGGTCATCAGCAAGCACCAAAACAGAAGAGTGAAGGTCAATGTCGACGGAACATATCTGGAAAGAGTAACAAGAACAACGTACCTTGGAAGTAATCTTGATGAAACTTGGGACCACTCACTAGAGATAAGAATACGCCTGGAAAAGGCACGTACAATGTTTTACAAAATGCAAAAAGTTCTATGTAACCGCCAGCTGGGCATCTCATTGACAACTAGAATACTTAAGTGCTATGTGTTCTCCACCTTGCACTATGGTGTTGAAGCCTGGACAATGACAGAAGCAACACAAAAAAGAATCAAAGCATTTGAACTCTGGTGTTGCCGTAAAATGCTGACAATATCCTACATGAGCCGTACGACAAATGCGGAAGTCTTGCGGAGGATGAATAAGGAAAGAGAGCTTATGCTTATAATAAAAGAACGGAAAACACAATATTTTGGTCACATCATAAGAATTCAAAAGTATGAACTGCTCCAACTTATAATCGAAGGCAAAGTCAATAGCAAAAGACCAGGAAGAAGACGCAACTCTTGGCTTAAAAACCTACGGCAATGGACAAGCATGACCTCCATAGAACTATTCAGGGCTGCTACAAATTGTAGGTTGTGAGTAAGATTAAATGGGCAAATGTAATGGCCAACGTCCTTAAGGATAAGGCACCGTAAGAAGAAGATAATGATTAATATATCTTCTCCGGGATTTTCTCGGTTTTCTTCTAGTGTTTTATAGAACTGCTATTTTGTCAAGTCATCACTGTTTTCTGTGTGTGCACAGATATTTATTATGGACAACTAGCTCGGTTTGCTGTTTACTCTTATGTATGATATTCTTTCACTTATGGGTTTAAATTTCATAACTTTATGCCACATTTCCCCTATCAGCTACTGTTTGGCTATGTAATAAAAACTCTTTGTATAATTTGTGGTTTATAGTATAATTAGAATACAGAACCAAGACTGAAGGGACGACATAATGGTAATTATTCCTGTTAAAAAATAATCCATTTAAAATTACAACCTCTACAATACCGAAGTTGTGACATTTTAAATTCCACTCGCCGGATTCTTAGGAAGGGGTTCTATTGAAACGAACAACTTGAAGTAGTATTAATTTCAATACTAAAAGATATACCTACTTCGAAATCACCCTTAAAGAAGATATAGTAGTGCAGGGGTTAGTTGGTTATTGCCTTTTGTATTCCGTGAATGACCTTTGCTAAATGCCAGGAGAAATTGCAGTCTAAAGACGATTGTGATTTCTCTGTTTCCGTTTTGCTCAATTTAGGTTGGAGAATTATTTATTGAAAGAACGCTGTAGACAATGGTAATTAATTGTGTCGCATGAATGAAATTTTCTAGCTTAAAAATATTTTCTTGTTAAATAAAATGAATAATCCGTAAAGAGTTTTAAATTAATTAAAAACAATTTCTTGACCGCATGAATGCATAGCTAAATATAATTGTTTTGTTGTTCTTGTAGTAATTATTTTCAATTTCTAATAAAATTAAGTAAATTAGACTTTTGTATACATATATATATATATATATATATATATATATATAATATATATATATATATATATATATATATGTATATATAAAATATATATCTATATATATATATATATATATATATATATATATATATATATATATATATATATATATATATATATATTGAAATGATTTCAATATGTTAAAATATATACAACTTTAATGGATTTTTATATGAGTTTGTTGTTTATGAATTTCATGAAGCCATCACAATGTGGGTTCGACTCTGAAATAAAAGAGAGAAAAAGATTAGTAAATTGTTAAATAAATTAATTTTGACTTACCTGGTATAGTGTTAATAATTTCTGAATAGTATAGTTGCCTAGTGTATAGGTGAATCGTCTAAACCTTAAAAAGAACAAAAAAAGAAGAATTTTAAAAAAATATTTAAACATAGAAATTTTAATAAACGTCAGAAAATAAACTGCTTGGCAGTTTATTTGACAGTCTGTGGGAGCTAAATTAATAGGGGTTTTGTTAAATAAGAAATTACAATGATGTGGAGATGAAAAGAATAAATTAGTATTGTAATAGAATAAGTTTTATATCTAAACATTTTTTTTTGTAAATTCCCAAATTATATGTGATTAAAGTGATTATGAGAAAGTAATGTGGCTTGACCAATATGTCAAACAGGACAGTTTTATGGTTTAAAATATTTAAATAGAAGACAGAAAAAAAAAGAACGTTGGTTGCTGTTAGCAACGGATAATAATGGGAATTGGTTTTTGGAGAGGACGCCGACGAGGTTTTTTTTTTTGGACGAAGGAGAGCCCTGAAACTGTGGAATAGGTCGGGAGTGTTTTTTAACTCGTCTAATTAGAATTTAGTTTTTCCACAGTTTCCACAGCAGAGATATCCAGAAATTTGTTCCAGAGAGTAAGAGAAACAATTTCACTTATAAATTATATTGGAGTATAGAAATGTCATTTAAATTGAGAAAATTAAAATTCATGAATTAACATAATTGCGATAGGCCTTAAAAATTGAAATTATTAATGATCATTAAATTAAAAATAGAATAGTACGTACCTTAACTTCCGAAGAGAGGATTGATATTCCAGTTTCACCGATTATTTTGAGTAGTTAGTTTCCTTTAAAGAAATCAGAACTGTTTTAAAGTGAGGTTGGACAATAATTTTGGGGATCATTTGAAATTTTGATTATATTTGAGTATCAGCGGAATAAAGTGTTCATTTTCTTTTTCTTTATAGTTCATTTAAACACTTTATAAAGTTGCAATATTTATTTAGTTTTTAGGTACTTGTAGAGAGTCTCCACATTTTGTAATACATTTTATTGTCACGTCACTAAACCACGTTGAGACTTAAACGATTCCTATTTTTGTAAATTTTTAAAGGCAACCGAAGTTGCAGACGAATTTTATTGTTTATATTAAATTTGTTCAATATTAATAAATAACGTGCTTCATTTGGGTTAATTTATCAAAGGTCTAAAGTAAATTTTGGTTTAATTTCTTTTTGAACTCTACCAGGAGACTACACAGTCGACGTCACACAGTGACAGATTGCTTAGAACACATAATTGAGCTAGCTGAGGTATATTAAATTAAACAACGAACCACATATTTTAAAAATTACATTTATTATAAAAAAAAAAATAAATAATAAAATACAACATTATCAATTGACGCTAATAACGTGGGGCCTCTGGGAAAACGGGAGAAATAAGGGTGTTTTTTAAGCAGATTTATTAATATTACACAGATTAGAGTAAAAATAAATTGGTGTGATTAGAGTTGCAGAGATTCTGGGGCAGTTAAAGTTAAATTTAAGAATAAATAGATATTAGGATAAAATGGCAGACCGAATGACTTTAAGAAATGGAAAAGAAGTCGTACCGAAAGAGAGTAAAGGAGAACAGGTGTTAGAACAGGAACAGGATATACAGGTAGATGAAGAAAGCAGAGGAGGATCAGGAGAAGTTGTAGTATATTTAGAGCAAGGCATACAAGAAGCAGGACAAGGTGATAGAGAGGGAAGTCTAACAGATAATTTGAGAGAGGAGTTGGATGAGATAGTGAGAGATAGATGTGATGTAAGTGAGGATGAAAGTAGAGTGCAGGAGGAGAGACGCAGGGAAGGAGATGTTGGAGAGTCAGGGATGACACAGATGGATATGAGGCAAATAATGCGGATGCTATAACAGATGGATCATAATATTAGGGGGGATATGCACAAAATGGATAGTAATATTAACAATATTAGGGGGGATATGAACAAAATGGAAAATAATATTAAAGGAGAACTTAGGGAAGAGTTAATTAAAATGAGGGAAGAAATCAAAGAAGAAGTGAAGATAGTCAGGGAAGAGATGCTACACATTACCCAAGGTTTAGAAGAGAAAGTAGAACAGGTCAGAGGAGAAAGTGAGAATTTTAAGAGTAATGTACAGGAGGAGATATCCAGAGAAAAGGTCATAATTAGAGCAGAAATAGGACAGGAAATTGGGAGCAGATTTGTAGAGTTGGGAACATCCATTCAAGAAAATTTACCAAGGGAAATAAACAAAGAAGTTAATAAGCAGAATAAAGAGATTGTTAGGAAGGTAGAAAGTGTTAAAAAGCAAACTCAGGATCATGAGGAAAAACTTACCACTATCAAAAACAATATAAAGATGGGATTGCAGAATTTGGAACTGGAAATGGGTATGCATGCAAATCAGGCGGAAAAGGGAGATAGAGTATTACAGGGACAAGTTGAGGAATTGAGAGAGAAATTTAAAAATGCAAGTGAGAAGATTCAGCGTTTGGAATCAAATCTAGAACAAACAAGGGGAGTGAGTACTGTGATGCCGAGTTATAATGATGGGGGAATTAAGTTTGACGGAAACCTGAATCACTTACATCCTAGAATATTTGTAGATATCATCAAAAATAAGGTAAAGAATGTAAGGGATCCGATAGAAATGAAATTGAATATTCGAAACATGTTAGTGGGCATGCCATTATTATGGTTTTTGCAATAATGAAAATTCCATAAATAATGTGCAGGAATTTGAGGCCAAGTTTATTAAATATTTTTGGGGACAAAACCAACAGGCTAGTTTCAGGGAGCGGTTGTATTTTGGGAAATTCAATTATGAAAAAAGTACCAACTACAATCTGTAGGCAATGCAGTTATTCCAGACAGCACAATACTTAGAACCGGCTATGCGAGAAGAGGAGATTGTCCTATACATCGCCAGGCAATATAACCATAACATGGCAGAAACAATAGCTCTCCACAATATAAAGACGATGGAAAGTTTGACAGGATATCTTCAGAGGATTGAGAGGAGTATAGGGACGCAAAATCGAAGTGGACAAGAGCAAGGGACATATAGGAATAACACAGCAAATAGACAGGGATATGTGAATCGAGGGAATAATTATAGGGAAAGAGAATTTGAGAGACAAAATAGAAGCAGGGATTTTACAAATAGGGGAGAGAATATGAACAATGTCAGGAGAGATATCGGAAGATATAACTGGGAACGTAGACAAGGGAATCCAAACAATGATAGAGGGAATAACTGGAGACAAGGAAATGACAGAGGCAATAATTGGAGACAGAACCAGGGAAATTATCTGCAGGAGACGAGATATAGGGAAGTTTACAGAGAAGGGAATCCAAGATATAATAGAGGGGAAAATGAGGAGAGAAGACAGGTGAATGTAGTTAGAACAGAGGAGAATAGGGGGGAAGCTAGTGTTGATGCAGAAGGGAGAAATTTTGCTTAGACCGCTCCTATGTGCATAATATTGTCTACTTATCAAAGTATGAACATCCAGGGGAGTTTATTAGAGATACTGGGGAATTAAATAAAAATAATAACACTAATTCTTTAAAGTTTATTGAATGGTACATACAAGATTCAGTATACAAGTTATTATTAGATACAGGTTCAGAAGTAACTCTAATCAACAAAAACATTTTAAATAATTTAAATAATGCAATATTATGACACGAATTTGGTATTATAAGATATAAGTTTTGTAAATAGAAGGATAATTAATAAATAAGCATATCTTGAGATAAATTTGATAATTAAATAATTTATTAGGAACAGATGTACAGAATAATGATGAATTTATATAAACAAAAAAGGTTGATTTATTTTCAAGTAGATTTATAGGAGTTACAAGTATAAATAAATGAGCAAAGTACTATGGACAAATCGATATTTTGTAGAAATTGGGAAATGGGAATATTATAATGATAAATAGTATATGCGGAAATAAGATGAAAAATAGAATTATATGAAATATTGAAATATGAAATATAGAGAGTTATATGTAGAGATGATGAAATGAATATTATATGGGGATATAAAAAGAATAAATAATAATGCGGTAATGAATAAAGATACTGAAATAGTATATGCGGAAATAAATAAATAAATAAAAATATAAAATAAAGAGGGGAACAATTATAAGAATTTCTACGAAAATAGTACAAGAAATAAATAGTACAGAAAAAGAAGTAAAGAAATTGGGAAAGTACTTGGAAATTTTATTCTAAAGTTGATATAATTAGTGAAAGATTTATAGATTTTGTTTGGAAAATTCTGTATTTGTCATAGAGTAACTTATAAAAAAAAAAAAATATTCAAGAGATATGCTTATTAATAAAAGTCAGTTTATTGTTATGTTAATATTAATAAAATATTTAAGTTTACCGGTAAGAATTTAGATTTAGTAAGTGCTGATAGTTAGCACTGAACAAAATCCAAATTGGGGGGAAGTTGAAATGATTTCAATATGTTAAAATTCATACAACTTTAATGGATTTTTATATGAGTTTGTTGTTTATGAATTTCATGAAGCCATCACAATGTGGGTTCGACTCTGAAATAAAAGAGAGAAAAAGATTAGTAAATTGTTAAATAAATTAATTTTGACTTACCTGGTATAGTGTTAATAATTTCTGAATAGTATAGTTGCCTAGTGTATAGGTGAATCGTCTAAACCTTAAAAAGAACAAAAAAAGAAGAATTTTAAAAAAATATTTAAACATAGAAATTTTAATAAACGTCAGAAAATAAACTGCTTGACAGTTTATTTGACAGTCTATGGGAGCTAAATTAATAGGGGTTTTGTTAAATAAGAAATTACAATGATGTGGAGATGAAAAGAATAAATTAGTATTGTAATAGAATAAGTTTTATATCTAAACATTTTTTTTTGTAAATTCCCAAATTATATGTGATTAAAGTGATTATGAGAAAGTAATGTGGCTTGACAAATATGTCAAACAGGACAGTTTTATGTTTTAAAATATTTAAATAGAAGACAGAAAAAAAAAAAGAACGTTGGTTGCTGTTAGCAACGGATAATAATGGGAATTGGTTTTTGGAGAGGACGCCGACGAGGTTTTTTTTTTGGACGAAGGAGAGCCCTGAAACTGTGGAATAGGTCGGGAGTGTTTTTTTTAACTCGTCTAATTAGAATTTAGTTTTTCCACAGTTTCCACAGCAGAGATATCCAGAAATTTGTTCCAGAGAGTAAGAGAAACAATTTCACTTATAAATTATATTGGAGTATAGAAATGTTATTTAAATTGAGAAAATTAAAATTCATGAATTAACATAATTGCGATAGGCCTTAAAAATTGAAATTATTAATGATCATTAAATTAAAAATAGAATAGTACGTACCTTAACTTTCGAAGAGAGGATTGATATTCCAGTTTCACCGATTATTTTTGAGTAGTTAGTTTCCTTTAAAGAAATCAGAACTGTTTTAAAGTGAGGTTGGACAGTAATTTTGGGGATCATTTGAAATTTTGATTATATTTGAGTATCAGCGGAATAAAGTGTTCATTTTCTTTTTCTTTATAGTTCATTTAAACACTTTATAAAGTTGCAATATTTATTTAGTTTTTAGGTACTTGTAGAGAGTCTCCACATTTTGTAATACATTTTATTGTCAGGTCACTAAACCACGTTGAGACTTAAACGATTCCTATTTTTGTAAATTTTTAAAGGCAACCGAAGTTGCAGACGAATTTTATTGTTTATATTAAATTTGTTCAATATTAATAAATAACGTGCTTCATTTGGGTTAATTTATCAAAGGTCTAAAGTAAATTTTGGTTTGATTTCTTTTTGAACTCTACCAGGAGACTACAGAGTCGACGTCACACACTGACAGATTGCTTAGAACACATAATTGAGCTAGCTGAGGTATATTAAATTAAACAACGAACCACATATTTTAAAAATTACATTTATTATAAATAAAAAATAAAATTAATAAAATACAACTTTATCAATATATATATATATATATATATATATATAATATATATATATATATATATATATATATATATATATATATCGGTTTCAAAACGTCTTGCGTCGTTGTCCGATACCTAATTTCCACGAATTTCTATCATTCCATTGTTCTTCGGTCAAGTCTCGGGAGCTCATTGCCTTTGTTATTCCCTCCTTCCATGTTCTTTTTGGTCTTCCTCGTTTCTTACGATTTGGTGGTATCCATTTCATGGCGATTTTTGGTAGTCTTGTTTCTGGCATTCTTTGAACATGGCCATACCATATAAGTTGTTTCCTTTCTATGTCTGTTGCCAGTGATCCATCTACCCCCATCCGATTCCTTATTTCATCGTTTCTAATTCTGTCTGCCCTAGATATTCGAAGTGATCGTCTAAATACATCCATTTCTGTTGCTTCGAGTTTTCTTTTATTGCTTTCTGTTGATCTCCATGTCTCTGTACCATAGGTTAAGCTGGTTTTTATGAGGGATTCATATATATTGTATTTTCGTCTTTAACCAATTTCTGAGCTCCAAAAAACTCCGTTAAGGCATCCAATTGTTTTACGGGCCTGGGTTATTCGTTTTCTAATCCCTATTGTCTGTGCGTGTGGTGTCAAAATCAATTCCTAGGTAGGTATATTCAGTGAAGAATGCAATTTCGGTTGTGTCCATCTGAATGTTGGATAGTTCTGCGCCTATTGGGAGATATTTTGTTTTTTTGTGTATTGAGTTCTAAACCCCACTTTTTGTATTCTTTCTGTAGTTTTCTGGTCATATATATCAGGTCTTCTTTTCGTTGGCTATAAGGACTTAATAGTCTGCAAACTGTAGGGTATATAGGCAAGTTTCTCCCAGGTCAATGCCCATTCCTCTGCACTTTCTCTTCCACTGATACAGTGCTTTCGCCACGTAAATTTTAAACAATCTGGGGGATATGCAACACCCCTGCCGGAGTTCCTTGTTTACAGGAAATTTTTTTGAAAGTCTATTTCCACTTTTTATTCCCGATGTTGATCCTTCATAAAGCTGTTTAAGGGCGTTAATAACTGTATGGTTAATGTTTGTTTCCTGCAAAACTTTCCATAGCTTTTTAGCGGGTACAGTATCTTCTGAAGGTCTATAAACATAAGGTGGGTTTCTTGGTTGGTACTTGATCTTTTTTCTATTATTTGTTTTAAAACAAACACATTATCGGTGCAGCTCCTTCCCACTCTAAAGCCAGATTGTTCCTCTTCTTCTTGTTCCTTATACTCTTGTTCGATGATGTCTCGAAGTATCCTTCCATATAGGCGACTTAAGGTACTGGTTACTGATATACCTCGATAGTTTGAGCAGTCCAGTTTACTTCCCTTCTTATGTATAGATGATATGAAGGATACTTTCTACTCATGCTGGACTGGTGCACCGTTTAGATATTGGTTTATACACCAGGTTAATCGTTCAAACAGTTTGTTAGTGCCGCATTTGATTAGTTCTGCTGGAATTCCCTCCGAACCTGCAGCTCGACCATTTTTTAGTAGGTGTATCGTTTTTATGACAGCCCTCTCATCGATGTTTATCGTTTCTCCCTGTATGTGTATTTCACTTGGAGACGTTTCTCTATATTCCTCTCTGTTTTCTGTTAATAGATTTTCGTAATGTCGAATCCAGTTCTCTGTTGTTACTAATTGTATGTTTGTTTCTCTTTTTTCATTTGATTTAACTTTTGTCAGGAATTTCCACGTCTCTGAGCATTTTCTACCTCCCATATATGTGTCTATCTCTTTTCATTTTTTGTCCCACATTTCTCGTTTAGCTGTGTTTACTAGTTGTCGTGTTCTTCTTTTAATATCTTTATATTCTTTTCTTTCGAACACAACTGTTTTGTGTTTAGCCATTTGTGGTATGTTTTTTTCTTTCGAAGTACTAGTTCTTCAATTTCTTGATTCCACCAAAGTTTTTTACTAGCGGAATTAGCTTTTAGTCCAATGGCCTCCTCTGCTGTTTCTTTGATGCTACTCGTTATGTTTTCGTAAACTTGTTCTACTGACTGGTCTATATTATGTAGCAAATTTTGGTCTAATCTGTGCTGGTATAGGTTTCTTGTGCTTTCGTTGATAAGGCTGTTTAAGTTATATCGTTTGTTCGTTATCACTTCTGTTTGTTCAGGTTCCTCATTAACGTTATTGTCCTTGTTAAATTTAAAAGGAAATACCATTTTTGTCCTAACCATATAGTGATCGGAACCACACGTCGGTCCTCTAAGTATTCTTACATCATTCACTTTTAAGGTAGTCTTTGTTTGACTATTACATAGTCAATGATCGATTTTAGATTCCTTGTATGTTGTACCCATGTGTATTTGTGAATATCCTTGTGTTTATAGAAGCCGTTCATTATTCTCAGAGTATGACTCTGACACACTTGAATCAGCCTTTCTCCATTGTCATTCATGTTTATTTCACCGTATGGACCGATCACCTCACTGTTTATTCTTTGACTCACCCGGCTATTCAGATCTCCCAGTACTATCAGTTCTCGTGACTTTCCTATGTTGGTGATTATGTTGTTTAATTTTTCGAAAAACTCGTCCTTAGCAGCAATTGATTTGTCATCTGAGATGGCGTAGACTCCAAGAATTGTCACTGGCGTTTGATTTATGTTGATATTAACACGTATGATGTTTTCGTCGATTGTCTCGAAATCAATTATTTTGTGTTTGAATTTTTTATGTATCATTACAGAGACTCCTCTCTTTGCTCTTTGGTGTTTTGGGATGCCACTGAATATGTATGTATAGTTCTTTACAGTTTTTGTGCCAGTTCCTTTTTTCTTAGTCTCCGTCAAGACTACTATATACATGTTGGCGTTTTTCAGTTCATGAATAACTTCTTCCATTTTTACTCTTATTCCCTGGACATTCCATGTACCAATTGGACGGCGTTATGCATAACTCGACCAAGCGCCAAAACATAGTTTTGAGATGAATGGGTTCAAAGTTTTTCGTTTCTTAAAAATACATTTATTAATATATTTGCACAAAATTTTAGCAGAAGAATGATCACGTACAACTATTTTTGGCTGCAAAGTTTCAATATAATCGCACCTACCATATTCTAGAAAAAAAAATGGCGCTTGGTCTACTTATGCTTTAAATATATTTCGAAGTTTAGTCGTTATACATTACTAGACCAACTACCATTTATGTCATTTGGTCTATTAATGCAAAACAAAATACTGCGATAGGGCTATTGTAATCACTAAAATAAAACTAGTATTTTTAAAATTTTTATGTTAAACGTATATTGCTATAACATAATAATTAATTCTATAATCATTGAATATATTTTTTTTACCTTTTATTGCTCTAAATTTATTTTACCATTCAATAGTGTTAATTCTGATGCAGATAAAATTAAATCAATAAAAAAATTTAGTTATACAGAGTTTTAAAAAGAGGAAAACTAAAGAAAACCATTTTAATAAAAAAAAACATTTTTAATCTACACATTGGGAAGAATCATTACAAAAAAAATACCAAGAAAAATATACAGTTTGTTAGATTGCTAACTTTATTGGTCATCTATTGGAAAATCAAGTTCACCATTAAATCCTTCAATGTCATCTTCCACATCATTGTTACTAAATAAGGACCTATACACTGGTTTTGCATCCAATGGTATAAATTGCAGTAAAGATTTTAGATCGTCTAATTTTGGTTTAGAAATAGGTTTACCTTGTGGCCAGAGTTGAACCAAGTGTTCACTAAAATTGCGGAGATATTGAATAATGGATCTTCCTTTCCCTTGTTTTTTAGAAATATCTATTTCCATGAAAGTATCCTGATTAAAGTCACTTTTCATTAAAATAGTACGAGCTTTTCTTTTTGAATGTTAATTTTCCTTGTTTTGAGTCAACTCACCTTACCAGTTGTAACATCAGTTTTGCGATTGGTAATTTGTTTTTCCAATATTTCTGTTCCCACGAACTCTTCATTTGTCATTCTGTGCACAACTATACGACATGCTTTCATAATGTCGATGTAATCATTTACTGTATACAACCGTTGTTGCAGTTTGAGTGCAGGTTCGATATCTCCAAAATCTGAGTCGTTAGGTAGAAAACTGTGTCCTGGGAGAAGATACCTCAATGTAATTTGTTCAAGAGTAGGGTGACTTTCCAAAACTGTTTTCATTATTAATATAATCTTGATGTTGCGGTTTTGGCCACCACATGAGTCAGACCAAAGGATTAATTTCTTGGAAGTCACATTTTCATCACTAAATTTTTATTTAAAAAATGTTCTTGAAGTTCATTTGGTAACAAAGTATCTGTGTTAAAATAATTTAAGGTGGTAGAAATGTCCAACGTACCTTGAGATAGCGATTCAAAACTTACAGGTAGCAATTCACATAAATCCTTAGTATTTAACGCAGCGAATGTAGCAATATCTGCCGTTAAGGATGTTGGTGTAGTATCTAGTACAGAAGTTGTGGTTAGTTCCTCAGTATGTGTATCTTGTTCATTTTCCTAAAAAAAAACAGCATATGTAGCTGACAGAAATAAAGATTATTCCGATCCATTATAGAATTTACATTTGCAAAATCTCTAACAAACTGATTCTGTTATAATACATAGTCTAAAATGAATTTTGAGGTTAACCTAAAAACTGATCTATAGTTTCTTACCTGTAAAAATGCTGCTTTGTTGTTTAAACAAAGTGAAACCATTTTTTCTATTCTCGAGTGAAACCTGCTCATATTTGAAGATAATTCCACAATTTAAAAGTTCAGTAACAGATAATACACAATAACGAATAAAAATACAGTTAAAATACTTTGATTTGCGTACAAAATATAATACTTGCTTGAGTATTAAACAAATTTAATGTTATTCTAACCAGACAGCTTAGTTTAGCATAACCAGACCAAAGACGCTTAGTCGGCGCTTAGTCTATTATTGCAAAACTAAGAATGGCAGTTAAGAATATAGTCTTGTTATGCAAAACAAAAAACCCTTCATAGACAGAATGTCGCTTGGTTTAACTTTGTTTATTTTAGCGACCGTTAACGTGACAATAACAGGGATTTTTTCCAAGATAGTTTTAGCTATGTGTCACCCGAATCTGTTGAAATCTCGATTTTAAAGAAATGGCGCTTGGTCGAGTTATGCATAACGCCGTCCAATTAGACTTTTGTTTTGTTGTTAAAAAGTTATTTTTCTGATTAATAAACTCATTTTTACCGTTTCTTTGTAATCTTCCGTCTCGTTGGTGGTGACTTACCCTGTATACACATACATACGAAAATATTAACCCAAGAAGTAGATATTAGAATATGTGTTATTTAAAATCCTTCAGATACAACACTTTGAATCATTAAGCACTACCAACCAGAAAAAAACTATCACACAAGAATTATCACAAGGTTATAGGTCTTCTTCTTCTTAACATGCCATACACCAAAGTGCGTAGGCGACTATCTCATTACTAGAATTCTGTTCTTGGCGGCGTGACACAGCTCACCTGTATTGTGTATTTCTGTCCATTCTTTAATATTCCTTAACCAGGATAATTGTTTGCGGCCGACTCCTCTCCTACCTTCGATCTTCCCTTGTAGGATTAACTGTGGTATTTCATATTTTGCTTCTCTCAATATGTGCCCAAGGTAACCAATCTTGCGTTTTTTAATTAATTCAAAGAGTTCTCTTTTCACGCCGGCTCTATTAAGGACGTCATCGTTTCGAACTCTATCCACCCAAGGTATGCGCATCATTCTTCTCAATGACCACATTTCAAATGCTTCAAGTTTGTTGATAGATGTTTTTTTCAAAGTCCACGTTTCCATGCCATAAAGCAAGATGGACCATATGTAGCACTTGACCATTCTGTAGCGTATTTCGAAGTTTAGGTGTTGATTACATAGGAGCGGTCTGAATTTCACAAAAGCTTGTCTTGCCATTTGTATTCGGGTTTTTATCTCATGTTGTGGATCTGATTGGTCATTGATTGTGCTGCCAAGGTATTTAAAAGTTTTCACGCGATTTATACGATTGTCACCTATGCATATTATCGGGTTTTCTGGAGGGTTTCTGCTAATGACCATATATTTCGTTTTTAAAATGTTGATTTTGAGGCCATATTTTTTACCTATGCTATTTACCCTATCAAGTAATAACTGCTGATCTTCCAAATTATCAGCTATAATCACTGTGTCGTCCGCATAGCGTAGGTTGCTAATTAGTATGCCGTTCACCTTAATGCCTAATTCCGTATCTTCTAATGCTTCCGCAAATATATTTTCAACATATAAATTAAAAAGCATCGGAGAGAGTATGCAGCCTTGGCGGACACCTTTCCGGATTTCAAATTCATCCGTATATTGGTCTTGATCAATCCTCACCTTTGCCATTTGGTTCCAGTATAGATTCTAAATAATTCTGATCTCCTTCTGGTCAATGTTGGCCCTATGTAGTAGTTCCATCATGATATCATGTTTAACATTGTCAAATGCCTTCTCGTAGTCGATGAAGGTGAGGTAGACATCTTTTCGTTGATCTAAGCAGTTTTGTAATAAGGTGTTTAAACATAAAATTGCCTCTCTTGTTCCTAGTCCTCCCTTAAAATCAAATTGTGTTGACCCGCTAAGTTCTTCTAGTATCTTGTACATTCTTAAGTGTAATATCCTAAGGAAGAGTTTCAACAAGTGACTCATTAAACTGATTAAGCGGTGTTCATTGCATTTTGTGGCATTAGCTGTTTTTGGGATCATCACAAAGGATGACTGCAGCCATTCTCGCGGAATGTAACCAGTATCATAAATTCTATTGAACAGCCTTACCAAGATTTCGATATTCTCCTCGTCTAGTAGTTTTATTGCTTCTATATTAATTTCATCTGGACCTGTTGCTTTATGCATCTTTGTGGTTCTAACTGCATATTTCATTAAAAAGGCTTTCTGCGTATTCTTTCCACGCCATTGCTATCTCCTCTTCTGACTCTATGTATTCGTTTCTGTCGTTGCGTATTCTTGTTCTGTGGTGGCTTTTGTGTATATTCGATATTTCTTTGATCTTCTTATGTAGTCCAAAACTATCTCCTTTTTCCTGCAATTGTTCAATTTCGTTGCACCTTTCCACCATCCAACGTTCTTTTGCTTTCTTAATTTTCTGACGGATTTCTTTGTGTATCTTCCCCGTTTACTGCCAGAATCGTTTCTTTAACATCATTGTCCATTTTTTCGATATCATAATTTTGTTCTATTACTCGCATTCTTTCATTAATTTGATTCGCATAACTCTTCTTCAGATTTTCGTCTCTCATCAGTTCTCTTGTATTTATAGGTGTGCTGGTATTTGTATTTGTATTTGTATTTATGATCGGATGCAATATCAGCACCCGGATATGCTGCGATTCTTTATAGGTCTAACTGACCTAAAATAATATCATTTTTAGTTAACCATAGGACACCTTGTATAAATAATATCTAAAAGATAAATCCATGCCGTTTTCTGGCGTTTAATTTTTCGAATATTTCGTGTTAAAGCAACAAAAATCTGTAGACCAATTTATTTTTTGTAGCAACTGTTTTCCTTGCCTACCTTCCTTTATATACAAATGATTATTTTACAGCTGCGGGATACTGAGGGAGATGTTTTCTCATGTGAAAAATTTCAAATGAAACCTTAATTTTCATTCACAAAAAATAATATGTTTATTTCATGGCTATCGTTCTTTTTCCGTTTTATTTAGATTGAGAATGTGATTACGTACGGTCCATTGATATGAAATTGCTTTAGGCTGTGTTATATAGATATTCATTTTTTAATTGTACTTGCTTAAGTGGAAACGGGATAAATATACTTTCCGGATCGCCAACATCTATAAGATTCTAATAAAAATTTATTGACGAAATGTATCATAACTTTTATGACATGCCAGTAAAATTAAATTTTGATTTTCTGATTATTTAATTTATTAAATATACAGGTTTTCCTACACTTAAACATAATAGGTACTCAAAGTTCATTGCTTTTTTTTTATAAGAACAAAATCACATCCACCCTAAGGTTCGCAGCGACATTCATGTGACATTTGTAGCATTTAATATTGTTCTGAAGCTATTTTGTTATGGCATTTTAAAGTAATTACTATTTTAATTGGAATAAGCCACAATTGAAGGTGAAAATAAGTTTATTTGACTTTTCAATCTCCACTTCAGAAATCGTTTCTCAAAATACAAATTCAAAAGGTTTGTTAAGGAGCCAAGTGGTTGTCTACAGAAGACGTCATCTTCTTCGCCCAAAAATAAATAATATATATATATATATATATAATATATATATATATATATATATATGTATATAAGAAAAAAAGTACTTAAGACTCATTTAGAAAAAATATGAAACTCTTTTGGATGGGTTGGAGTCAATAAAAAGGGCTATATGTTAACTATTTTTTACTCGAGCTTTCAATTGTGTTTACAGTGTTTACAATCATTATCAAAGGCTACTAAAAAATATAAAATATCTTACAAAGTTAAACTAGAAAGAAAATTTTTTGTTAACTCACCAAATAAAATTAGTTTGGTATATAAAAATGCTGCTAACATATTTAAAAAAATATCAATATAAAAATGTTTTAATCTAATACATGCTTCTCTGAATTTTTTATATAATTTTGAAAAAGTTTCTTAATACAAAAACAATTGAATTTATAAATAAATTTGAATATTGACATTTACAAATAAGTCTCAATGTCATAAATACCAACTTAAAATTTTTTATTTTTGACAATTATATTGCCAAAAATACCAACATCCGTCTGATTGTCCTCTTGTTCTTCTTGAACTCTAAGTATCTGGCCAATTGTAAGACGTAATTGACGTGGAATATTCGTCATTGTCATTCGTCTTTTTATGTGATCTTGTACTAACTGCATAGCCAACCTCAAAGCAAAACACAATTTTCTTTTATTCCTTGATATTGTTTTTGTAACACTGATGTAGAATATATGAATTTGCTATAGAAATGTCCAATATGCGGAAAAAAATGTTAAGGCTATCTTCGAGTTCGACGACTCAGGTGCTTTTGGAGCATTTCTCATCCAGGGAATCTACACCTTCCTTATTCTCATTCAATAAGAAATAATTTTTGGTTTTTTAGTAGAGGAATCACCATAACGTCTACTATGCATTGAAAATATAAGTACTGTAGCCTTTTCCACTTTTCCTACATGAGAAATTCAGTTACTTACATTCTTCCCTATAGCCATAAATTGTTGACCCTTCAAGTCTGTTTTTTTGGGCAGAAAAGATGGAGGTATTTCAGCCTTATTTTTTTTAGTGTGCCCACATAAGTCAAGTGTTTTGTTCGTAAAATATCCACTAATTGAATAAAAGAGTACCAATTATCAGCTGTAATATTTCGGTTACTACCAAAGGACGGTTCAGCTAAGCGCAACGCAGCTTGTGTAGGCTTTAGGAATTTTTTCTACTCGTCACTGATACCAAATCCATCTGAGTCTTTTCGCTGTTGATATACGCAATATACAAATAACCATTACGAGCATCCTTAAGACACTGTATGTTTTGAGTCCGTATTTAGCCGGTTTGATAGGCATGTACATTTTAAACCGGCATTTACCTCGAAAACTTACAAGCATTTCATGAATTGTGGCAGATTGACTAAGTCCGTATACACTTTGGTAGTTTTCTATGATAAAATTGAATATAAATGAAATAGCTGCAGTTGGATCATCTTTTTTACGTTCCTCCCTGTTTTCAGGATTGAGGAATCGGATAGCAAGTAAAAGAACAGCAAATCTTTTTTGCTCATGACTGCTTTGAAGATGTCTTTTCCAGTTTCGTGTGTTGCAAATAAACGGTCTATATTTTCGTGACTAGAAATGAAAATGGCAGCGTAAACAAGGAGTCCCAAAAATGCTCTTAACTCAATAACATCCATTTTTCTAAGATGAGAGATAGAACTAGCATAATATTTCTCACGCATTGATTGTAATTTTGTACTTGTATTCTGCTTAATATGTTGTAAAATGTCATCACCAAACAACATATTCCATCAGACAAGGATATCGCAGCCTCGCCGAGCATTTTTGCTTTTGTTTTTAGAATTGGCACTTTTTATCGTGTTCTATATAAGTGTATAACTTCTGACGTACACCACCTGTATTGATCTTTATCATAAACATAGGTTTTGTCACTATCACTTACTGCTAATTCATCACAATCTGTAGGCTTGTCAGAATCAGAAAATTCCGAACAGGTATCATGGTCAGATTCAATGTTATGGTCTTCCGGAATATCGTCTACATCACTGTCACTATCACATTCCTCATTATACCACTTTAAAAGAGTTGTCTCATAATTGTCATTGCCGAAACGCAGTTGTTCTGATGGCCCGGCCATAATTTCTAAGAATATACGACACACAAAAAAGTCACACCAACAGTCCAGCGTCGTCTAAGGAGCGAGCTACTCTCGACCTAATTGTTGCAATAACTTTTTAGGACAGAGAGAAACTTGTCGCAAATACACCCACTTATCAAGCTTCAATAGTTTAAGGATTGCATAGAAGGACTTGCCTGTAGGCGGTGCCAATTTCTAATAAAATTTCCATAATTAAAAATATGGAATCGTCTGTCAGACATTGCCGAACCAGTTAAGGATGAAGGCGAAATACGAACAACATTCGCAACAAAAATATGCACAGAATAAGAAACAAAGATGGAAACAAACGTAAGAGAACTCTAACGAAATACAAGATCAATCCTTGCTTAATATCACTAACGACAGATTAGAAGAAATGCCAGAAATAACACCAAACGAAGTCAAAATGACACTTTCACAGATTAAAAATAACAAATCCTGGCGATGATGGAGTACTGATCGAGGCAATCAAACTAAGTGCAAAATAAAATTATCCAGGCTTTGGCCAAAGTTTCACTAAATACATCTACCAAGGGAAAACCCCTTCTATAAAGACTTCGACTTTATAAGCCAGTAGAAAATGTTTAAAGCATTGAGAGAATGTCGAATAGACCATCGCTACAGTAACATATTCTAACAGTAACTTGTTGTCGGGATATAAGGTTAGAACTACGCCTGAGAATGCTTCGATGTTACGTGTTCTCTACTCTTCTTTATGGTTTGAAAGCTTGGACACTAAAACAAGTTCATCTGAATAAGTTGGCCGCCTTTGAATTTTGGTGTTACAGAAGAATCCTACAAATATCATTTATTCAAAGAATGTCAAACATGGAAGTAACTAGAAGGATAGGAAATGAGGCGGAAATAATATTAACTATTAAAAGACGAAAACTTGAGTACTTGGGACATGTGATGAGAGGGCAAAAATACGCATTATTACAACTTATTATGCAGGCAAAATCCGAGGAAAGCGAAATGTGGGAAGACGAAGAATATTCTGGCTTAAGAACTTAAGGGAATGGTTTAAATGCAGTAGTGAAGAACTTTTTAGAGTGGCAGTCAACAGAGTCCGCATAGCCATGATGATTTCCAACCTTCGATAGAAGATGGAACTTAAAGAAGAAGACAGTAACATAACACAATATATGAAACAAGTAAATTCTGCATACAGTGAGCATCCAAGAATGGTTTAGTGCTGTATTTTTTTGTACGAAGCAGAAGTGTGGACACTAAAAGTATCAAGTATAAACAGAATTGAGGCATTGGAAATAAGGATTCATCGACGGATGTTGAAGATACCTTGGACAGCTAGAAAAACTAATGAGTAAGTACTAAGGAGGATCAACAAAAATAAAGAATTGCTAAAGACTGTTAAACACCGGAAAATGTCTTGTCTGGGACATATAGTGGGGAGAAATTAACATAAAATATTGCAACTGATCCATAAAGGCAAAATAAAAGGCCGCAGAGGTTTGGTTAAAGAACATTCGTGAATGGATCGAGATATAAAATGCAGGATAATTATTCCTGTGGCAGAAGATCGAGAAGCCTTCGTAATGGTGATCACCAACGTAAGATAACTCTGATATGGCATGTGAAGAAGAAGAATATAGCGAGGAGTATGGCAAGCGGCGAAACTGTCGTTCCAGAGCAATTTATGAAACTTTTAGTTGTCAGAAGGCAGATTTGAACATGTATGTCATCAATATAAATGGAGAGAGGCTTAATCATTCGAGATTTGCAGATGACCATAGTCAATCATATGGATGATGCAATAATAATGTTGGAAAAATTATATATTTATATTACGGTTGCTTTGACGTCAAGAATAAAGATTTACATGTGTTTGATATTATTCTAAATTTAGTTTAGTTGAAAGAAATGGAAATTTTAAGGAATACGTTAATATTTTCCAAGGTTTAAAAAAATACCTTAAATAATATGTGTAATATTCATTCAAAAGGATATGACGCTTTTTATTTGAGATTTGATAATATTTATTCTAAAATTTTAATTGCAATTATGTGTGTTAATTAAATAACCTCGTGTTCTTATCAAATCTTGGAAAGTTTTAAGGCAATAGAAAAAAAAATTAAATCTTTATTTAGGGTAGCAAAATAAGTTTAAACAACTGTTCCAATATTGACATCTACGAGAAATAAACTGAATAATTTTAATTTTAAATATAAATATTGTAGCGTTAAGTTACTAGAGAAGGGGGGATGTGAATAAAAACCAAACAAATGTAATTTTTATAAAATTGTTTGATTTTTCCCCTTTAATTGATTTAACATAGTTAATAGTATCTACGAATATACGGGTAGTGTCAAGGTAGAAAGGAAGTTTGCTGAATAATTTCCAGTTACTAAAGTTGAAATAAAACAAACAATACTATAAACATTTAAAACAGTGATTACTACACACTAATAAATATCAACATCTAATTTTGTTTTTATTTATTTTGCTTCAAACACTTAGGATTATTAGCATAAGAAAAAGACAAAAAGTGATAAAGACATACATAGGCATATACAAAATATCAATTATTTAATCATGTATACCTACAATATATATTTTAAATATTGATGTATTGTTCTGAAGCTATTTTCTTGTGGCATTTTAAATTATTTTTTATTTAATTGGAAATAAGCCACAATTAAAGATAATAATACGTTTATTGACGTTTCAATTTCCACTTCGAAAATCGTTCTCAAAATACAAACAGTAAATTAAACAAATTTTTTTTTGTTACATAGTGAAAAATTCTTCTAATAATTTAATTTTATCTGACTCATTTATATTGACAATTCAGACATACATTATGCATTTTAAAGTAGACGACTTTAAAATGATATTGCCAATATTGTTGAGTTGCGCTTCTGGAACGACTTTACTTGACATTCGATTACATGAAATCAACTTTAACTTGAGATAATCCGTCAGAAAAAAATCATAGCATGTAATTCGTCTTTAAAAAGACAAACACATAACATGATGACAGTAAAATTCTCCTGTTTGTGATTCCATAGTAAATTATGAGGGAAAAACCAGGAAAAAAAACCTCATATTTCTATCCCGACATGGTAAGTATTTGTTCGTGCATTTAGTTTACCTTCAATAAACACCAAAATTCTGAATTTATATGTTTCGTTATTTAAAAAACATAAATGATGTATCCTCTATATGTTACTGACTTACTAATACTGGTATTTTCTTATTAATAACTTCCTCTTTCAATATTGGTAACCAGATCCTACTACATTCTGCCGAGGAATTTGCGACACAATTTGCCTCATTTAGCATAATTAAGCCGCTTCTTTGATTTTTCTTTTTTTACCATCCGTTTCTTTTAGGACTACATTTGAATTATTCCATTGAACCCTATGTTCATTATCCCATGCGTGTTTATATATTTGAGATCTATCAAATTCTCTATTTTTAATATAAGATTGATGTTCACTTATTCTAACATTTAATGGCCTTCATATTTCACCTAAATAAAACTGATCGCATTCACAAGGTATTTTATAAATGCAATTCTTTGTCCTTTCTCGTTCATTGTTAGGTTTGGTTTTGGACTAAATAGATCTTAACGTGTTTGTTGTTTTGAATGTTGTTGGAATGTTGAATTTATTTCCTATCCTTTTAAGTTTTTCTGATAATCCTTTTATGTACGGTATTGTTATTTTCCTCGTATTATTCATAATAATATACAGCATACACAAGGAACAATTGCTACACAATTTGTCTCATTTAGCATAATTAGAGCCGCTTCTTTGATTTTTCTCTTTTTACCATCTGTTTTTTGACTATATTTGAATCATTCCATTGAACCCTATGTTCATTATCCCATACGTGTTTACATATTTGAGATCTTTTAAATTCGAATTCTGGACGATACTGCACAATGCCGCACTTCGGAACGTTCTCGGAGCTTTTCACACTTCACCCATAGAAAGCTTATATTCTGAAACTGGAGAACCATCATTGCAGTATAGGCTAGCACTTTTAACACTTTCACACGCTTCTTCTATAGCTGCTAATAAGGATCATCCACTCTTCGAAAATACTTTTTCTAAAAATAATCTTGACGTTCTCTTTAATAAACCTCGTACTGGAAAACCTTATTACACACGAGTAAGATCAATCCTGAATAATTTTGATACAATAATCCCAAACGTATTTCAGTGTAACATACAACATCCGGCTCCATGGAGATTCTTGAACGAGACCACCTTAACTACACAAATATCTTTACCGATGCCTCTAAATCTAATGAAGGCATTCTTTGTGCATTTGTTACTCCAACGTCTACTTTCAAATTTAAACTACCGCCTAGCTCAAGTGTTTTCACCGCTGAATTGTTTGCTTTGTACCATGCCCTAAAATATGCAAACCTCTTAAGAATTTCAAAACCTCTGTTTCTCAAGGACTCGCTCAGCTATCTTCTTGCAATACAGCATCTGTATCCTAAACAGCCCTGGAGCAACTAATAAAAACTGAACTACAAATCGCCCAAGAGAACCACATAACCCCTTAATTTATATGGATCCCATCGCATATTGGAATTATCGGCAATGAAGAGGCAGACAGTAGTGCTCGTGATGCAGTAACAAGTGCGGAATCTGAATTAGTGCGTGACAGTGTATGTAAAGATCTCAAAACGTTTTTTAAACAAAAAGTGATTGGTCAGTGGCAGCGCGAATGGTTTCTATCGCAATCTAAATTAAGATCGCTAAAACCAGATACACGACATTGGAAAACTAGTGCTAGTACACGGTTTATTCAAACGGTTCTAACGCGCCTACGTATAGGACACACTAAGATCACACACTCTTATTTACTTTCGGCCAGTGAACGCCCCCTGTGCGACCTATGTGCTACGCCTCTTACCGTCCCGCATTTGTTAATTGAGTGTCCAAAGTTCCATAGAGAACGTTTAATAAACAATATACCAAATACTCTACCAGATTTATTAGGAGAAAACTGTCCCGTAAAAAACTTAAATTACCTAAGGTCAATCAATATTTTGTATAAGATTTAATGTTTTATTTACTGAGTAACGCCGCTAATAACCTGTTGGTGGATACGGCAATGTTTTCTTTTTAATAAAAAAAATAATAATAATAATAATGTCAAAAATTATAATGTCAAAAATAATGTCAAATTATAATGTCAAAAATAAGCATAGAAAACAATTGCTAGCAAAAAGAAGAAAAGAGAAAGATATATCAAAATAAGAAGTCTCTTTAAGACACAATGTTACACGGCGAGAAAGGCAGAGATGACGAGAATGGAATCAGTAATATGGATATTGAGAGACTAACCTCATGATCAAATAATTTAAAACCAATAGGGATCAGATTAGCACCAAGAGCCTTTAAAAACTGAAAAGAAAACTGGTAGTGGTTGTCATAATTTTCATTGTAATGCAAATTATTTGACTTTCTTATTAATTTAATTACAAATTACGCGTATCTATAAAGATTTTAGGGTATTAAATGGATTAAATTATACAAAACACAATTATTGTCTAGTTAAAAACGCTCTAAAAAAAAGTAAGTGTGTAGCACAGCAGCTAAATGTTGGAAAACATATTAGATCGTTTATGATAATAAAGTTGTTGGAAATAGATATACGAAACGCACAACATATCAGGTGAAGGGTTAAAGGAATGAGTTTGATGTATGGAACTTAGAGAATGTTGTTCATCTCTCGCGTCATTCGCAAACGTCTTACTAACTTCCTTCCCTCCTGGCACTGGAATGTCTTGTCTTGTATATGTTCTTCGAGAATGTGTTGATGACATATTTGTCTCTCGGTGACTACATTTCGGCAATTAATAAACGAACGAAACGTTTAACATTCCCAATATCCCCTATGGGTAAGAAAATTATAGAGTTTGCCTGGCTGAAACATATTTTACTTTGACTTTAAACATAAATATTTTGATGTGCTCTAAACTACACACACACACAAGAAATTATTTCATACCTGGTTAGGAAGTTTAACTAAAACAAAATCCAATTTTCAGTCATTTGGAGTGGCAATAAAAGTCTCTGAGTGTAATAAAAAGGCTAAAAAATAAGTTTTCATATTCTATTCTATACAATTTTGACGGTTTGTTAAGCAATAAAAAACCTCCCATTAATATCAATAATTTAACCATTTTCTCATATTTTGAACTTTTTTATCTCTTAATAAATAAATTGTTTATAATTGATGAATTTATCGATGTGGAGACTGCCAAAAAAGTTACATCGGTCAAACTGGTAGAATCTTTAATAAATGAATAGCAGAACATAAAAGGGCTTTCAATAATAGAAAAACATATTCTACATACGCACTTCACCTTCTAGATCATAATCATTCTTTTAATGGCGAATTTAAAATTCTTCACATTCAAAATAAATGCCTTAAGCTATCTTTGTTAGAATCTATGGAAATCAACAAATTAAAAAATACTTATATAATGACCAACTTGAGACAAACAGTTCTCCACTCCTCAACCCCTTTCATTAGAGACTATAAAGTATAAACGCAAGCCAAAAATAGATCACTTGAGAAAGGCAATCAGCCGAAACAGCTGTAGTGATAATAGTTTAAAATAAATTTTATCGAAGTTTAAAAACAAAGTTTTCAGTGTTTTGTTGTTACATAAATTGTTTATATTTAAGTAGGGTAAACTATATAGTTATTGGAGACTTCTTAAGAAAATTTCAACTTTAAAAATTCGTAATTCACATTGTTCTCTGTAGATTGAATTGAAATGTATACAAAACGTAGTCTTAACAGTTATTTACAATATGGCTAAAAGGATTTAAAGAAAGTGTTAAATCTTTTTTGTCAATATATATTTATTAAAAATAGTTTCAAAAATTATAGTTATTGGACAGTTTATTAAGTTTATATTAAGAGACAGGACACTCAAAATTAGTTATTGGACAACTGCTTTAACACAATAAAAAGCAAGAAACAAATGAAAATTACAATAAAAACTAAAGATTTCTGTTTTGCTTCTGTGCTTCTTTGTATTGAGTTCGTCAATGTCTTCATCCTCACTCTCTAGGTTACTGTTATTGGCATCGGAATCACTATTCTGCAGATTTAAGCAGTTGTGACATAAATAGATCATCATCGTTAGGTATATGCTGTCTATGCTTAACAGGAATACAAAATTCGTGATAATAAAGACTATTACAGTCATAGCGTTATAAATTTATTCGATCGAAAATAATTTGAACAAAAATGACTTTTTTTGAATTCTCTTTATAGCTATACTGGTTTTTGATTAATTTTTCTTGTCTTTTCCGTTTCCTTTCTTTTTTTTGTTTTTCCTGCTCTGCTTTTAACTCACCTTTTTTCGTAACATTTCTTGATATCGTGCAGATGTAATAGCAACAGGAAGTCGTTCCGTATTACGTTTATTTTTTCTTTCCGGTACAGTGGAGAAGTTAAAAAATTACCCAACAATTCATGTTTAACAATAATTTAACTTTTAGAGGGTAAGTTATAAACATTAGTTTTATATTGTTGAATATAGATATCATTGGTACTACTACTCTCAGAAATATTTACATTTTCAATATCATTTTGTTCAAATATTTTTATTTCAGTATTTTTAACGGAAGATATGATAGCTATATTTTGAATAATATTAATGTTTGTATCTATTTTTTAGAACCATTGGGTTATCCGAATGTTTTGGATCATATTCAAAAAAATTTCAACAAATTCAAATCATCGTGGCTAGGTAGATTGTTCTTTGAATTTTCTTTTAAATTCTCTAAGCTATGAGCTTTTTCAGGACCTAAGATATTTACAAAAGAATTAATGTCCATTTCTTGATATGAACTAATTAAATTTTTTATCACTTCTTTATCTAAACATTTTGTGTAGTCAATAGCATCTGCTTAAAATGGAAACACTGTTTACTACTGTTTCAGTTTTACAGCTTTTTCTGTAGCTTACTCCAATATAGAAGCAAATACAACCTTATTTACTACCCCTCCTGGATGTAGTTCTTCCCATTCTCCTACTGACTACCGCCAAATTTCTTTTAGTGGACGCAAAATAGAAACGTCACATGCTTGTAAAATCTTTGTGACATTAGGATAAAGTGCAATTACTTCAATCTGCAGTTCATTACACAATAGACTTAATTGGTAACTTAAGTGACTCTTGCGCCCATCTACAAAAAGATGGCAGGGGGTAAAAATAATATTATTTCCAATTAGGGCAGGGGGTAAAGAATATTCGCAATATACTGATAGAATGTCTCTGAAAGTCATCCAACCATTATCTCTTCTGCCCACACCCCATTTAGGATTAATACATTTAGCAACTTTTTCTGGAATAGGTTGATAACGAATGATAACCATAGGCACGCAAATTTTACCGTCTGCTGAAAACGTAAACATCACAGTGACGTTTTCTTTGAAAAGCAGTGAACAGCTTTTTTCAACATAATAAATATTTTTTGAACCCTTCATAGCAAATAATTGTCCAGTAGATAAACATATTTGAAATCCTCACTTATCTCCATTAAAAATTCTTGATGGATCAGTTAGAACTTCTTTTTGATGATTTTCTTTAACATAGTTTTCAATATTTTTAAACCAGTTTTTGATGTCTCGTTCAGATACACAAGCGCTAGCTGCCGTCACACCTTCGTTTGTCCTTTTAGCAACCTCTGGATGTCGCTTCAAAAATCCCTAAAAAATCAAACAATAAATACAGAATTAAATACATTTTTTTGGTGAGTTACTTTTAATCATCCATTTTTACCATAGTTGTATTTATTAACATAGTAGGCAGATATTTTTATTTGTAAAATGTATACACTATGTATTTCACATGACGTAGTTCAATAGCTAAATCATAACTGAACAACTGAATTATAAAAAGGTTATAATATAGTTGATGGATTCGACCGTTACTTGATGGAAATTCATTTTATGTAACAATAAAACACTGAAAACTTTGTTTTCAAACTTCCACAAAATTTATTTTAACTCTTATTACTACAGATGTTTCGGCTGATTGTCTTTCTCAAGTGATCTATTTTTGGCTTGGGTTTACAAATTTATAGTCTCTAATGAAATAGGTTGAGGAGGGGAGCTATCTTTGTTAGAGATAGCTTTAAGCTATCTTTGTTAGAATCTATGGAAATCAACAAATTAAAAAACAGAGATATAATTCTGAATGACCAACTTGAGACAAACAGTTCTCCCCTCTTCAACATATTTCATTAGTGACTATAAACTTGTAAACCCAAGCCAAAAATAGATCACTTGAGAAAGGCAATCAGTTTTCAGTGTTTTATTGTTACATTATAATATAGTATTTATTAACATAATACAGTTTTGAATACTTTAAAAATGTACCAAGAGACAGAAAATTTTATACGAAGGTAAATTCAAAAACAGTTAGAGGAAGATAAAAAGAAGCAAATGTGTAGCCTTCACGCACTGCCTAATTTTCACGTCTTCTGACTGAGAGCAAAATTCTATTATGGAAGCCAGATGGTCGAATCCACGTCTACAGAAGAGTTGGAGAACGTTTCGTTACCTGCAATCTCGCCAAAACCGTTAGTTTTGGAGGTGGTGGCATAATGATTTGGGAAGATATTAGTTGGGAGGGACGCACCACACTTGTGGAAGTTATTGACAGACAACAGGTGAGTCTTACGTTTAAAACATCCTGCAAGATCATGTTTTGCCATATGTTGGTTACATTGGATATGACGGATTTAAATCCAAAAGAGCACATGTGGGATCACCTAAAACGTTGCCTACGACAAATAAATATCCCAAGGTTATGTCAAAAATTTACTTAATTGCAAGCATACCCAGAAAGATGCAATCAGTAATACGAGCTAGAGGGGGAAATATTCGTTAGTAATTAAGCACTTGTTTCAGATAAAAAGAATTGTTAATGAGCGTAGCAAACGTTAAGAGTAAAATAACCTTATTTGCCTAACATAAAGCATTATTTTTTTGCAATTTTCTCCCCATAAAAACTTAAAATTGTTTATTAAACATTGTTAAAATCAACACTTCTTCATAATAAACGACTTGATAAGTGCAATATTATGCACATATATTTCAACTGCAAATGTAATTGTCTAGATGTGTGGCCCAAATTGGCCTTCATTAAATTAGGTTTTACAGTCAATAAATGAGATACTTCAAGAATTAAAAGTGTGTAGGTACTCTATTGAGGTCTTAACAGGAAACGCATAATTACAATGGTAATTATCATTCCCATGTTTATATTCAGTGATCTCATAGAAATGAGAATACGAGTATTTCATGTGCAACACCAATTTGTAATTGGTGATGATACGTATAATAAAGGCCGTAATGGGGTTTTCAACAGTATGTGCAATTATTTATAAAATACACTGATGGTTAAAGAATTGAGCTGTGCGTGATCTTAAGCAGTACAAAAAGTAATTTAAAACACGAAGAGAAATTAGTCTTTAAAGTAAATAGTGTCATATCTTAAAAAAACATGATTTAAATTAAACGCACTAGGAAGCAATCTAAACAATTAATAAATGTAAACTATATTGACTTAAAGACATGAAAATGTGTTAAATTAAAATAAGTGTAAATGAATAAGTAGTACATTATAAAGAGAGAATTTGATTAATCTACTGAAGAAGACTTTTTTTGCATCTTAACAATTATTGTATGGTATTGTAGGTGGTGTGTATATGCTCCTACGGCTGATAAAGATGATGATGAAATTGAAAGTTTCTATTACGATCTGGAACAAATTCTAAGATCAATAAAGAAACATCATACTACAGTAGTAATGGGCGATTTTAATGCCAAAATTGGACATGGATATGTGGACGGTTATGTGGGTGACTATGGATTAGGAGAACGAAATGAACGAGGAGACCGTATGGTACAATTTTGTCAAGCGGAGGAGTTAGTAGTTGATAACACTCTTTTCAAGTTACCTAACAGACGACTGTACACATGGAAATCTCCGAATGACACCAAAGGTAGAGTAGTCAGAAACCAAATTGACTTTGTCCTTGTTAGTTAAAGATTCCGCAACTCTATACTCTCAGATAAAACCTACCCAGGAGCAGATATAGGCTCGGATCACAATCCCGTAGTAGTCACCTTAAGAATAAAACTAAAGATCATTAAAAAACACATACAGAAACAAATTGACGTGAGAAGACTGAATGAACAACATATAAAAGAGAAAAAATAGTGAACATCAAAGAAAATTTACAAAATATAGAGAAACTGAATAGAAATACTGATAACATAGACCAAAAAATGGGAGAATATTAAACATGCCGTAATGTTGGCAGGGAGAGAAAATTTAACACCGAAAGAAAGGAAACATAAAGAATAGATGAATGAGGAAATACTATAGTTGATGCGTGAAAGAAGGGTACATAAAACAAATAATCCGATAAGATACAAAGAAACAGATAAACTGTTAAAAAAGAAAATAAGAGAAGCTAGAGAAAGATGGCTAAGTGAGCAATGCCAGGAGTTAGAACAATTGGAGCGAAAATATGACTTTTTTAATGTACACAAAAAGATTAAAGAAATGACAGGAAGGAGAAGAAAAACACAGATAGGACAGATCAAAGATACAGATGGTATAATTATAACAGATTTACAACAAAAAATGAACCAATGGACAGAATACATATCACAACTGTTTGATGACAAAGATAGACAAGAAATCTCAACCGAATATACAGATGATACAGGGCCTGATATAATCAGAGAAGAAATAGAATATGCAATCAAACAAGCAAAAAGTGGTAAGGCCCCCGGTCCTGATGAAATTCCCGTAGAACTGCTCAAACTTATGGACGATGAATCTATTAAAATACTCCTAGATCTATTTAACACAATATATAGAACTGGAATAATACCTAGGGAATGGCTCCGTTCGACCTTTATACTACTGCCAAAAAAGGCAAATACAAAGGAATGCAACGAATATTGTAAGATAGCTTTAATGAGTCATGCTCTAAAACTGTTCTTAAAAATAATCCATAATAGGATCTATAGGAAATTAGACGTAGACGTCAGTAACACTCAGATGGGATTCAGACTAGGGCTGGGTACAAGGGAGGCTCTGTTTGCAATGAACGTTCTCTCACAGAGATGCTTAGACATGAACCAAGAAATTTACGCCTGCTTTATTGATTTCGAAAAGGCCTTTGACAAAGTACAACATGAACCACTAAGACAAGTTCTAATAAAGAAAAATATAGACAGCCGAGATATTCGAATTATATGCAATCTATATTGTAATCAAACAGCAAATGTCAAGGTTGAGGGCAGACTAACAGCAGAAATTCAAATCCGTCGAGGAGTCCGGCAGGGATGTATCTTATCGCCAATTTTATTTAATCTGTATAGTGAAGCTATCTGTGAACAAGCACTCGAGGAAGAAGATCTTGGTCTGACAATAAATGGTGAGACGATCAACAATATAAGGTATGCTGACGATACAGTTCTCCTAACGGTAACGCTATTAGAACTGCAACATCTCGTTCAAAGTCTCAATATATACTGTAACAGTTACGGCTTAAAAATTAATTTGAAAAAAACTAAATTTATGGTAATCACGAAATCAATGAACATCAGAGCTAATCTTGTAATAGACAATACAACGATTGAGCGTGTGCCCTGTTATAAATATCTAGGTGCTTGGATCACAAACGATATTGATCAAACAAAAGAAATTAGATGTAGAATAGAAATCGCTAGATCAGTCTTCAATAAAATGCGCAAACTCTTTTGCAATCGTGATATCAATATAAAGTTACGAATACGAATGCTGCGGTGTTATGTCTTTTCTACCCTGTTATATGGAGTTGAGGCTTGGACACTAAAACAGTTGACCATAAAAAAAATCGAACCTTTCGAGATGTGGTGCTATAGGCGCATTCTCAGAATATCATGGATGGATCGCGTCACTAATACGCAAGTACTCCAAACTTTAGACAAAAGATGCGAAATTCTAAATGAGACAAAAACTAGAAAGATGGAATACTTGGGGCACATTGTGAGAGGTGAAAAGTACGAACTTTTAAGAAACATCATGCAGGGCAAAATTGAGGGCAAAAGAAGTGTGGGAAGAAGAAAAATATTGTGGCTTCGTAATCTACGTGAATGGTTCGGGTGTAGTTCGATTGATCTTTTTAGGAGCGCTGCTAACAAAGTCGCAGTGGCCATGATGATTTCCAATCTCCGCTAGGAGTGGCACGAGAAGAAGAAGATTGTAGGTGGTAACAGAAGAAAATTGTTTTTATTCTCTCAGGCCAAAAGCAAAGAAAATAATCGAAGAGAAAATAAAAACCCCAATATCCATTAAAACAAATCATTCTATTTGTATTCTTACTGTGTCTGAACGAGTGAAGGTCGTTCTGTATGTTGCGAATCGTTATTTAAATTTTAAAGTGAATATTTGGATTGTAAATTTACTAAATTTTTGACATCTAAACATAAAAGCGTAGTGTATTGGAAGCTGTTGTTAACTCTTGCCTACGAATAAGCGTAAAGGTATTATTTAAAATCTGACTATAATTGTTGCATTGAACTGTTTATTTTGTTTTTCTTTGAACCTTTTTTGTGCTCATTAGTGAAACAACAACAACACTGTCAATAGCAAAAGAGGACCAGGAAGAAGACGCAAAAACCTACTTAAAAACCTACGGCAATGGACGAACATGACCTATATAGAACTATTCAGGGCTGCTAAAAATAAGATTAAATGGGCAAATGCTTAAGAATAAGGCCCCGTAAGAAGAAGTAAAACACTAATACATTTCAAATCACCTATCGCTTTACGCCAATTTTGTAGACAACCAGTAATACGACGTGGTGTTTTGTTGTTATCTAGATATTGGTCAATAATTACAACAATTATGAATAATCCTAAATCTGTTGCTTTTAACTACAAGAGCAACAAAATTGAACAAACTATTTCAAACGAAATAAAATCAATAATGTTAATCGTTAACGTTAATATTAATGTTGATTAAAAAGAACAAGCAATTCTCATCTCAATCTTGTGTTATTGGACTACGTTAAAGCAGTTGAAAAAATCGTTAATTCCAAAAATGTTTGTTTTGCATCGAAAATCTTAAACAACTGAGTGTGTATCTACTTTTCAAGAACCAAGCTTGTAGACCAGCTTATATAAGAGCATTCCACTATAACTGTAAATTCCGTTGAGCTGAGTATAAGAAGACTAAGTTTTCCAGCTAAGAGAATGTCTGTGCATCCATACCTAATCAGGTCATAGAACAGGCACTCAAATATTTCGGACTTTAAGTGGTGTAGCCTTCTTCTTCTTCAGGTGCCATCTTCGCTACGGAAGTTGGCAATCATCATAGCTATCTTAATTTCTGAGGCAGTAGCTCTAAATAGTTGTTTTGAGCTGCATCCAAACCATTCTCTCAGGTTCTTCAGCCATGAAATTCGTCTTCTTCCGATGCTTCTTCTGCCATCTATTTTTCCTTGCAGGTGTAGCCTGTATCATTATTAAAGGTAGGTATCCCAGAAGATGAGCTGGATGAGCTACAAGTTTGAAACTACAAGCTTCAAACGTCACTTTTAATACAGCCTATATCACCGCATATAGAATATTCTTGTCCACAGATCGTATAGAGTGTTTCCTTTGTAAACAGTCTGGACATATAGCAAAAAAATGTCCTAACACAAATACACACATAACCTCATTACCGCAATCAAATAATTTATCATTAACATTGTCAACAACTACAATAGTTGATACAAATTCTGAGTATCTTCAAACGACTACATTATTATCAGCACCATGTGTCAAACCACTGCATTCATCAACTAATGACACACATTCTCTTGAAGACCAGGCATCCGACGATGTAATTCCCGCTCCTGAGCACTTCTCCAGCAATGATAAACCAAAATTAGTTAAGAAGAAATCTAGGATGCAGTCCACAAACAAAGCTATTCTATCAGACGACACAAAAACAATTATACGAAATCTCTGTAACACAAATCCGAAAGACTTTACGTTAACAGCTGGTCAGATTATTGCATTCCTCCAGAACTCATTTGGCAACGACAATCCAATAATGGAAGTTCTGCAAATTACTAGAGATATACAGCTCCTGTTGGATGATACGTATAAGATATATCCTTTTCTAACAGAAAGATCTGTTAAGAGTAGAGGTACTAAAACAATGAAAAAATTAAAAAAATATTTAACCGTAGATAATAGCAACGCTGAAAATATCACAATCATCCACTGACGATGATTATCTCTCAGACACATCAAAAAGGTTCCAAAAATCTACCTTTTAATTATTTAGTTACTTTTCAAATTAATTCAATGGAATTGTGACGGATTATATCCTAGAGATAAAAGAATCCAACAATTAATCGCAGAAATATAGGCAGATTTTATATGTTTACAAGAGACAAACTTTAAAGATACCAAAATTGGATATCTTAAAAATTACAAAGGTTACCATTGTTTAAAAAGGACTTAAGAAAGAACTACCTGAGAGCCAGTGGCGGCATCTCAATTTTTGTTTCCAAAGACCTGTTTTCTACACATCACATACTCACTATTGGCATTGAATCAATCGCAATCTCGATCTGGTGCCCCAGCAAAATTACGGTATGTAGCATTTACGTACCACCCAATTACAAACATTTAGAAGAGGAACTGTATGATCTAGTTCATCAACTACACACTTCTTATCTTCTTGTGGGTGACTTCAATGCACATAATATTATGAGGTGTTTTCGATGGCGTGGACCGCCATCGTTTTCTGTCCATCCATTCGTCTTCTTTGATTGCTCTATCTCTTATTATGTGTCGTACATTTTCTTCCCAGGTAACTGAAGGCCTTCCCCTTCTTCTTCTTTGTTGTGGTATGTAATTTAAAGCTTTCTCTGGCCATCTATTTTCATTCATTTGCTTCACGTGACTATACCACACTAGTTGTCTCGTTTCAATTCTGTCCATACTGGAATATATAGTATTTGTCCTCCTTCTAATATCTTCATTCTTGATGTTATTTTTTTTTTTGGATACACCACGCGCTTTCCTTGGAAAATCCCTTTCTACTGCTTCTATTCTTTTTCCATCTTTTTTTGTGATGTGCCAAACTTCTGCTCCATAAGTCATAATATGTTCCAGCAAAGTTTGATAGATTGTCAATTTTGTTTCTTGTCTAATATATTTAGATCATAGTAGAGAGTTTAGGTTAGGTTAGGTTAGGTTAGGTTTTTTTCTCGACTGCTTTATGGGATGGAAGCATGGACACTTAACGCGTCGTCTGTTAAAAAGTTGGAAGCATTTGAAATGTGAGTGTATAGAAGAATCCTGAAGATATCATAGACCGAGTATGTAACAAGCAACGAAGTCATGAGAAGAATCAACAAAATAATGGAGGTATTAAAAACCATTAAGACACGAAAGCTGCAATACCTGGGGCATATTATGCGTAATAAGAGATACAACCTACTTCAATTGATTATACAAGGGAAAATCCAAGGCAAGAGAAGTGTAGGAAGAAGAAGAATCTCATGGTTGCGTAACTTGAGGGAACGATACGGATGCACATCAACTGAACTATTTAGAGCAGCAGCATCTAATATCAGAATAGCCATTATGATTGCCAACCTCCGTCGCGGAGATGGCACGTGAAGAAGAAGAGAGTTTAGAATGTTAAACGCTTTTTTTCCCTGCTGCGTTCTGTTTTCGATGTCTCTTTTCGTGGTGCCTTCTTTAGATATTATAGATCCGAGATATTTATATTTATTGCATGTTTTTGTGTTTCTAATTTCTAACTCTGGATCTTCTTCGTCATCTCTTATTTTAAGATACTCCGTCTTTGACATATTCATATTGAGACCCCATTTTTCATATTCTTTCTTCAGTTTTCTAAACATGTAGTCCATGTCTTCCTCATTATTTAACACCGCAAAAGTCATATATCTGCTATATAAAATTAATAACATTTTCTATTAGATCAAAATTATGACATCTAAGTTATAAAAATTCAAACATACAGATCATATGATAATGTGTTCATTAATAATTCTAGGAAGCAAATAAGAAAAACTGTTTCTATTCACATACCGATAATTTTTCAAAACAGCTCTATCTCCCTATGATTTGCTTTTAAAAATTTTCAATCAAAATTTAATCTGCAAATTGACAGGGCTTCCTCTTCTTAAAATCCTGCTTCTCCTAATTCAAGGTACTCCCCTTCTGAGATCTTTGCCCAAAGAAATTATCTTCTATCGAAGTCTCTTACAATTTGTTTAAAAATATCAGCTTTTCATTGCTTGGCTGCTACTATAAAAACCTAACGATTTTTTCCGCTATTCACGTTTTATCAAACCGGCAAAAAACACCAAAATTTATTTTTCTTAATTAACTTTACAAAGAAAATCAAAACAATCTTTCACTGCCACATCTTGTATCCAATGTTTCCAAAACCAAACCTCTCGTTTTTTTTTTATACCATTTACTAAAATCTATTCCTTGGTCAATCAACACACTCCAATAAAAAACATATATTTCCCACTATTTCTTTTGGCTAGTCTTTTTCCTTGGTCTCCTCTTGTCGTTATATTATACACACTACATACTACCCGCTTCTGGCTAGACGACAAAATCTACGTCATACCTTCATTTGAAATACCCCAAAATATAACTCTATCCTCGGTGGTCTTGAAAAACAATTTATCTTTTTTATTCCATAACAAACTATGTAAATTGTTGTTATATGCTGTCGGGAAATTAACCTACCTCTTTAACATAATATATGAACATGGCACTCTACCGCATGACTGGCTAACATCCACATAAATGTAGTTCTTCCTAAAAAACAAAAAGCAAGAAAATGTGAAGACCATCGAACTGTATCCCTAATGAGTCATGCTGCTAAGATTTTTATGCGAGTAATTTATAACCGCATTCACAGTAAGTGTGAAGAATACCTGAGCCGTTCTCAATATGGTTTTAGGAAAGGTACAGGCACCAGAGAAGCAATAATGGGATTGACACTAATGGCAGAAAGGTATCTCGAGGTTCAAAAACAGCTGTATGTGTGCTTTGTCGATTATAGAAAGGCCTTCGACCGCATTACACACGAAAAATTGATTGAGGTGCTAAAAGAAGTAGGGCTGAACGGACACGACATAGCTATAATAAGCAATACATACTGGAACCACACAGGATGTGTTCGAACAGACAACGGAAATACCAATTATGTAAACATAGAACGAGGAGTGCGTCAAGGGTGCATTCTGTCCCCTCTTCTATTTAATGTCTATGCCGAAAATATCATCAGAGCTTCTCTTGAAGATCGCCCTGAAGGTGCCAGAGTCAATGGAATCATCATTAACAATGTAAGATATGCCGATGACACCGTAGCATTAGCAGAAACAGAAGACCAACTAAAAATATTGATGAACATACTATCAGAAGAAAGTCACAGACTAGGTTTGGATATCTTTCCAAAACCAAAATCATGGTATTCCACAAGAACCCCCATGAACAAATCACACCCAACATACAAATCAATGGTATCACCCTTCAGAGCTCCCAAAGCTTCATATACCTGGGCAGAGAGCTAAACAGTCAGCTAGACCACTTAAAAGAAATTAGAAGACGTATTGAAATAGCAAGATCTGGCTTCATGAACATGCGTAAAATGCTCTGTAACCCCAAGCTATCAACCACAATAAGGTTAAGAACACTTATGTGTGGTCTCTACTACTATATGGCTATGAGACCTGGACATTAAAACAGTATGACGTCAACAAACAGAATTCATTCGAAATGTGGATGTACTGCCGAATGCTAAGAATAAGCTGGACCAGCAAAACTACAAATGAAGAGGTACTGGAAATAATGAACACACGACCTCATCTGGTTAATACAATCAAAATTAGAAAGACGTCATATCTAGGACACATAATGCGCCATAAGGAATTTGAGCAGCTCCAGGTAATATTAGAAGGCAAAATCGAGGGTAAAAGGGGTATAGGAAGAAAGAAGAAATCCTGGCTCGGAAACATCAGATATTGGATTCACACAACAGGAAATGACTTAATCCATCAAACCCAGAACAAAGAGAAATTTGCCATATTGATCGAAAACCTCAATAGAGAAGGCACTTAGGAGGAAGAGGATTGTTATAATCTTTCCTATGTACATTTACAAACGTTTATAAATAAAATTTAATTTTCAGAAAATCTCAACCACTTTTTGTTTTCAAAGTCCGAAAAATTTGTAGACCTAACATTTTGTCCTTTTAAATCTTTTGATAATTAATTGTTCGTATAATCACTTTTAATTATTAAAGACGCGCTTTCACTGGAGTACACCAAATTCTTATTTTTGCCTTCTTTTAAAACAGATACCGGTATTCAGTACACGTTAAAATGTTATCTATTCGTACGGGAAAAAGGGGATTTTTTTTATTTTAAATTAAAACAAATATTTTAAATATATCGTATACAATAATCAATTTGTCTTTAACTTTGTTAAGGCAAATACTTAACGCATACCATTAGTTATAATCAGAAACACAATACGAAAGGTGAAAATCCAACCCCTTTGATCGACAACGAAGTCCTTCACCAAAGATTTGACATATAAAGTTTCCCAATAAGTCGGTCCACCGGCACATACAAAGGGGAGCGAAGAACACTTTATATTTCTCTCTCGCCCCTCAACAGTGTCACAACAAGGCGCATCGATTGGCAACACTGAATCGCCCGTCAGGAGATGTCATCGGCTTCTCTAGATTTGTCTCCTTTTAATACAGGGTTTGCATCGGTCTTTCTTTGTTACCGAATATGTGTATCTGAGAAAAGCCGCCAAGAGATTGATGACGCGCTCTGTCGAAGACACGCCACAGAAATAAATCATTATTATACGGACGAGGAGCCTGAATGAGGCTGCGAGGTTGAGGCAGAAGTCGGAATTCGCATGATAAGAAGGCATATGTGACGATTTTCCGACAGTTTTTATTATAAAAGAATCAGTATAACGATATTAAATTGGAAAATGGATTTAGGAATGCTAAACGGAAAATGGGAAAAGCTCTTTTATGAATAATAGTATAAATTGGATATAAATTGCTTCATATAAAAATTACGATTTTTGCTGCATTTTAATTTTAACAAATAGTACTAAAGTTATTTGTAAATAAAACAATTATTACAATCCTTTGTAATAGGTATATATTTAAAAACCCAAACGAGCTATGTTAGACAAAATGTTTTCGGAATCCATATTCCATCATCAGTGTCCTAAAAAGTATATAACCACTTAATTAAAAAGAACATCAAAGAAGTTCAAATTTTGACCAAGGTATGTGGTTAATACTTACTAGGTGTACATGACTGTAGCCACTAAATATGTGGGTAAGAACCAGTTAAAAATTATTTAGTTAAATTTGACAATGTTGACAAGTTAGGACGGAAGTCGTAACAGAGTAGTCAGTGTAACTGTATGTGTCTACTTAAGACAGAAGCCAACGTTATTATATATATATATATATATATATATATATATTATATAATATATATATATATATATAAGATGGTGGTATTCTTGACTGTTGATTTAAATATAAGTTATGATTTTTGAGGATGCAGTATATTATGGTTTATTTAGTAGAGTACAATATTAAAAACTGTAATCTCACGACTAGTAAGTAAGAAAATTAACAATTTTAACTAGTTAATTTATATTTCTTTTTATAGATGTCTTGAAAAAGAATTAAATAAAATTCGAAAGCTTGACAGTAAGTCAAAGAGTTTTCTTTGTCTTGTGGGCCAAATAAACTGACTGCATCCTCAAAAATCATAACTTATATATATATATATATATATATATATATATATATATATATATATTATATATTTATATATATACTTCTAGCGGTTAATATGGGCTCCGTACTAAAACGGTATTATACTAACTCCAGGAGAATATACGCCGTGTATATTATTATCTGAGTAGCGCTTTATGTAGACTCCGACCAATACGTCGGATCAAGTGGACTCCGTAATAGGATCAAACATTTTTGGGATCCGTATATAACTTTTCCCGTACACTTCTTAACTCCTGCGATGTTGCCAATAATTGTATTAGTAGTAGATTTTTAAATTTTATAGGTGGTACATTTTGGAACCTATTAATATGAACATCGAGTAGCGTAATCGTCTAACAGTTTAAGAAACTCTTCTGTAAGATCTTTATAATTTTTCAATTACTGCAGTTTATGGCGTGTAATATTTATTTCATGAAATAGCTAAAATTAGACTATAATAATTTATAAATTAATCTTTAATATTATAATTTTTTGCTGTCTAATTTCAATATGTTGATTTTTAATTAACAAAATATTTGATGCATTAAATTCGCGTAGCTATTTTTACCAAACATTCAATTTTAAAGCTATTAGTATAAAAGTCTAACTAAAAAGTATAAAAATCTAAGGAATTCAATATGGATACACACGTCAGTGTGCTTTTCTCAAGTCTCAAGTTTCTCGAATCCATCAATCATTCATTGTATTTCTTATACTTTCATTTTAATCCTCTCCAATCAAGATTTTAAAGCAGGTTTGCTCCATTAGTCCATTTTTATTACTTTTTGTCACTATTTCTCCTTTTTCATTATCATCATCATTACGTGGCGTCTATATTGGCGTCTATGCATGTGTCCGATCTACCTTAAGCGATTTATTTTTCTGAACAATATCGTTATAAAAGCTTTCTTTATTCAGTATCGGTTCTTAGTCTATACGGATTTGTAGCGATATGATAATGAGGTTAAAACATTTTTTCTAATTATTTTTATTTCAAATATTCGTACTTCTTCCTTATTTTTTTTAGTCAATGTCAATGATTCGCATCCATGTATTAAAATAGGTCTAAAATTTGAATTATGCTAAAAGTATTTAGTTATTGACATTATTATTAACAGTGATTAGTTATCTAAGATATTTAAAGTGTTCCATATTTTTGAAATTGTAGTTGTTAACTTTAATATTTTATCTAGATTTATTAAATTGGTCTTTTCTGTTGATTCGCTTGTATTTGGTTTTCATTTCGTTGATTTTTCGTGCTCTCTTTACTTTATTGAAGATGTTTTCGGACGGGAGAGTTTCTTATGAGATCTATGTCATTAGCATATGCTAGGAGTGCTTTGTACCTTGGGCCTTTAATGAATTACATCTTAAATAGGCGATATTTCCATTTTAGTAAGCTGTTCATTAATTTTTTGACTATTTGAATCGACAATCTGTATTTTATTCGACTGTTATACCACAGAGTTTCTTGGCGCATATTTTCATTCTTGGTTTTTTGTTTCCCGTATCATTATTACAAAGATTTTTCTGGAGATCGACATAGGGAACCCGGTGGTATGTACATGATGTTTTCATAACCAACATCGAAAATTTGTCTTACTGTAAAGTCATACTGATTTTACTAGGAAATATAGTGTTGTTTAATAATAATAAAGTTCAAGCAACAATTCCTATATGCAATACCTTGGTATGATATTTCTGCTCCCCGATACCAAGTAGCAGTCACGAAAATATTAAAACTGCTACACTCATGTTTCCTATTATCCAAAAATTAGCCAGTCCAGGACTATACTGCCCTCATAAGTGAATAGAATATGTACGGAGGTTTTTGGCAATTTAATACGATTTTGTGTGTTAGAATATTATTTCTCCGAGAAAGTAAAGAATATTTATTTGCTATCCGAATATAAATCCATAAATTAAATATTAGAATGCTATAAAATAATGCTACTAGCAGCAAAAACGGTATAATAGTCACTAATGAGAAAATCAAATAAATGTTTTTTAACATACAAAAGAAAGGATGTAGAGTAAGGCATAACGTAACAATAAAGCTATATAATTTTGAAAGATTGCAGCGTTTTAGATATCGTAGATAACGTTGTCACATAAGAAATAAAAGGGAAAATTCAGGTAGCTAACTGATGTATATAGAACCCTTATAACACTTTTAAATCCAGAAGCCTAATATAAATCTCTAAAATCAGGATATATAAAACAGTGAACCAGTGCTAATGTGTGGATATGTAACGAGAACGTATTAATTAGATCAGGATTGCTAGAAAAGCCATCAGAGGTATTTCCTGACTTACAAAGATCCGAGTACTAACCAATACCGAACGAAACTAATGCCAAGGTCAAACACATATATAAAGATAGCAACGAGGTACAAGAACCTAAATCTCAACTCCAAAGTTGCGCTGGCTTTATCCAAAGGCTCTCTCATTAACTGCATTCCCAAGTTAAATTGGTAGGATGCCCCGAGAGAAAAAATGCCCTTAGGATGTCCACGGATGAAGGGCGCAGATTTAGGAATAATGAGACTACTTACCGACTCATCATATTTATCAACACCTGCTATCCTACCTACAATCAATACATATCTGTTGAGGACTATCAAATCAATTACATGTAATCAAACGAACTAGGCTTAAAAAAAGTATCCTAGGAAAGGCACTTCGGCAATATTGACATATATTTTTAAAACGCCATTTATGTGGCTGAGTTTGCAATAGGAATGAGGAGACAAAAAGGAAGAAATGGTAATAAAATCTTGTTGCGTTCCGACTATACGATGACGATGATCTCTATATAACATATAGAAAGAAATGGAGAATAATGTCTATGTTCAATTTAGAACTCGTTGGTTTTCTCCCTTTCGAATTGGGTATGTATATGTATTACCATAGAAAAAATAAAAAAAAACTATAATTATAAAACTCTATCTAAAATAGTAAAATCGATAAACAAATTATATAAACAAAAAGATTATATAAATCCCTAATATTTAAACAGACTGCTTTACAAAAGGTGAACGAATAAGCATAAATAAATTGTCAACAAAATAAATCAGAAGAATATGACACAGTATATTGCTTAAAAAGAATTCTTATGTGACTATGCTAAAATATGATACGATCGGAAAAACGGCAATGACTTTTACAGCTGATTGCCACATAAATATTAATGTAACGCAAAGATGATGATATTGCCTCGTACTGTTATATAGCAATTTGTTGTCGCATTGCTGATAGTTACTTGATGGAAATTCATTGTATCAAACAATAAAACAAGTATGCGTTTACACGTTATAGATTGTAACTGAATAAGTTGAGGAGGGGAAAACTGTTTGTTTCAAGTTGGTATTCAGAATTATGTCTGTATTTTGCAATTTGCCAATTTCCATAGGTTTAAATTTTCATGGATATCACTAGACTCGAGAGCAGTGTATAATTCCTTAGTTATGTTTTTAAAGGATAAAATAACCATATAAATAATTATGCATTAGTTAATAACGTAACCTTTGTTTCCAACCCAATTGTCAAATTCGTTTCTTACGGTGGCCTAGTGTTGTACGTCTTTTTAAAAAATGCCTTGATGGGCCCCTAGGCAAGAAGAGAGTGACCCTGTTTACCTGTCTTGTGTTTTGTATATTTATTAATATAAACTCAAACAACTATTTGTACCATGTTGAGTCTGGCTGAATGACTAAAAGTCTATGCCAAAAAAATTTAATAAAATCTAAAGACAGCTTAAGGCCTTTATTATAAATATACTTTTTAGTAATGAAAATAAGTAAATAGAACCTAGAATATCCATGTAAAAGAATGTAATCTTTGATCTCTGGGATAAACTCATCTCCTGAACAATGGCGCCTATATATAAGTAGTTAAAATTTTGTACACCTATTTTAACCTGTTTGTTTCCTTATTATCCATATATGAGTTTGACCGATGATACAAAGTCATTTACTTTTTACAAAGAGTCTGTATATTAGCTACAATGGCTACAGTTATAACTATACAAATCTGACTCGAAATATCCTCTAAAAGTAACAGTATGTAAAATTTAAATTTTTAGTCAAAAGTCATTTTTTATAGAGTTCAACGTAGAAGCCTTCACGAAAATTTAAGTACTAATAAGACCACCGCAATCGGGCGTACCTTGGGTAATGAATAATTAATTAATTGGTTAATTCTTCAATCACTCGTCCAATATAAGTTTTGTCAAATCGGTCCTTTTTAGGACCAACTATTCTATCGAGATAAAGTAAACTATATCTAGAGATAAAGACAATTCATAAGCCTGATGGAAGGTGTAATAAATAAAGCAAATACTATATTGAGTAATTATATAATCAAAAAGTATATTAACTTTACATTAACATGAATAATATGATTGTCACTTAACTGGGTATTATACATACGTTCTACTTTACTTAAGCTTATCAGACATAAACGCTTAACACAAATGTGACTTATTTCTAGTGCAGTAAGCACATAGAGGGCCAAACCTAGGGTATTTGGTATAAAACTGATCGCAGAAGATTACATAATAAGTGCCGGCAAAGAAGCAAAGAAAAACTTAAAATGGGAGAGGACTCAAACTAGTCACTGCGGGAACCATTTAACTATGTTGAGCTTGGATCCACTATCCACGTATAAAATAAACAATATTACGGCTCCCGATTGAGGATCTGAGCACAAAACTAATTATAAAATTTTGACCAAAAATACTACAATGGCTAATATATTTAGATTCTGTAGACAAGCAAAGCAAAGACAAAGTTATCACTATGCTTTAACCTGGCAAAAACTCCAACGACCACAAAAGCTATCGGCCAATATATCTATTTATTTTGTCAGCTATACAAAATAAATCTGCACATGATCCTTAATATAAACCGATAATAGAAGAAGAACTCAAATTAAAAGACAAAAGTGGCTATATATGACAGGGAAGATCGTGTACATCACAAATACTAAATCTTGCCCAACACAGCGAAGACGGGTATGAAAAATATCAGGTATGAGGAGTCGTATTTGTCAATCTCAATGCCGCTTACGACACCTTAAATTTGAGGGCATTTTTTCAAAATCTATGTGATATCCCCTTAGGTAATAAACTCACTTGTATTATCCGTGTATGCCTACACAACATAAGATTTTTCGTATCACTCAACGGTAAGAATAGCAGATGGAGAACGTAGAAGAACGGTCTTCTTTGGGGTACCGTAATCGCACCTACGCTGTATAACATTTACACAAGCCATACCGGTAAATAGTAGGACTTTTATTATGTAGACGATACATCTATTGTTGCATAACCAAAAACTTTTGTTGCTAAAGTGGAGAAAAATCTAAATAATACCTTAAACAAAATAAAAATAGAATCTGAATCAATTTTAAGCCACACCCCGGAAAAAGTTAGGTATGCTCCTTCAATGTTTCTAACAAAGACGCTTTCACAAATCTGAACATATACCTGAACCAATAGTGTCAAGAAATCCTTAAACTCTGCACTTGCTATAAATACCTTAGCTACCATAGCTATAAAATAAGCTCTACAATATCGTAGCTATCAATCCACCTAATATCCGAAGATAAGTAGCTAGAGAACGAAAGAAACAAAGTCTAGATTCGTAACATCAACTCCACGCATACCAGCCCATTTTATGACTAATATCGAAGAAAAAACTGGCCAGATCAACACATCTGCAGGATATACAAAAAAAAGCAAGTTGCTCCTCGACATCTGAACCCTCCGGTTAACCTATGTGAATGTGGGGTGGTACAAGATTCATCACACTTTCTTAGTTGACGTTATCATCCAAATCGGTCTTTTCTGAAGGAAAAGGTTAATTTATTTGAACTAAACATGTAAAGTACAGTCAGTAAGCTATTACTTATAAAGTAAAGATCATTGCAAATTTGACACTACCTCCACTTATATTGATTACATATTACCCCTAAATACTAGATAAAATATTCAGAAATATGTAATGATCGTGAAGTGATATAATTCTTGTTAGATAAATTAAGCATTCTTCCCTTTTTAGTGCACTACTACCCATTTTTACACAAAAATATCTATTTTAGCACTATATTTCGAGATAACCGTCTATCCAGAATTATATGTAATACACAGATACAACTAGAAATAAAATAATAAAAAAGCTGTATACAAGATATCATAAAACAAGAGATGAAATAAAAGAAGTATATATTAAGAGGGTTCTTAAATAAAACGTATAAAGACATACTCACGTTAACAAAATACATTAGGAAATTTCCGCATATGAAACAAAATCCAATTTGGTAATGAAATCCTTTTGTATCTATAAAGCTATTTTTAGAGAAGCACGTACCTACCAAAAACAGGTAGTTATTAGTATACATATCTGTTACACACTGTAATGCGTATGAATGATAACAAAAATAAGAAGTCCATATAAACATACTTTATTGAAAGAGGTAAAAGTACACTGCTAAGAAAGTACATTGTATTTCTTATACTTTCATTTTAATCCTCTCCAATCAAGATTTTAAAGCAGCTTCACTCCATTAGTCCATGTTTGTTGATTTTTGTCACTGTTTCTCCTTTGTCTTTATCATTATCATAACGTAGCGCTACAACACTGGGTGGGTCTTCGCTAACTACAAATTTTCTCCAAGTTGATCGATTTTCCACGAATCTGTAATCAACTGAAATGTTATTTTTTTTTAGATATGGCATTTTTCTGTGCTAACTTCCTTCCATACCAGTTTTATAAGTTTGACATCTTGGCGTCTATGCATGTGTCCGATCTACCTTAAGGGATTTATTTTCCGGAACAATATCGTTATAAGAGCTTTCTATATTTAGTATGTGTTCTTATTCTATGCAGATTTGTAGCGATATGATAATGGGGTTAAAAATTGTTTATTATTTTTCTTTCAAATATTCGTAATTCTTCCTTACTTGTTTTACTCATTGTCCATGATTCGCATCCTTGTATTAAAATAGGTCTAAAGTTTGAATTATTTTCTGTATTTTTTAGTAACATTATTATTAATTGTGATAATTTATCTTATAAGATATTTAAAGTGTTCCATATTTTGGAAATTGTGATTGTTAACTTTAATATTTTATCTAGATTTATTGAATTGGTCTCTTTTGTTGATTCGCTTGTATCTGGTTTTCATTTCGTTGATTTTAAGTGAAAAATTTTTCGTGCTCTCTTCACTTTATTGAAGATGTTTGCGGACGAGAGAGTTTCTTATGAGATCTATATCATTAGCATATGCTAGGAGTGCTTTGTACCTTGGGCCGGTAATGGATTACGTCTTAAATAGGCGATATTTCTATTTTAGTAGGCTGTTTATTAATTTTTTGACTATTTGAAACGGTCCTGCAAGTGACAACAGTAGGTTCATTTAATTTCGCTTCGTAATAAACTTAAAATTATTCGGGAATTAAAAGTTAGAAAATTCAACCGAGTTCAAAAATAAGTATCAAAAGTTAAGTGCATACAGGTGATAGTAGTTAATAAAGAAAATACCATCAGACAAGTAAAATAGAACTATTTTAATAATTTTAACAAGTCTTAAGTAAATGAATAATTGAGTAAAAGATTAAAAAAGTGGTTTTGGCGAATGTTCGAAGGGTCGACCTGCTTAGGCATTCCTACGCGTTTTTTGTTTTTGTTTTTTTTTGGCAGATAAGAAAGTAATTAGTGCTGACAAGAAATTAATGATCAAAATAAAAGCCACATAATTTTATTACAAAAATCCAGATCTGGCCTTAAAATAGATTTGATTAAAGTTGGGATTAGAATTAAATTAAATTAAAATAATAAATTAAAAGTAAATGTAATACAATAACTAAATCGAATGAACAGCAAAAGAAATAAGCCAGAACACGATAACTCATTCGACGAGGAGGAAGCCTTCAAAAGAAGCAAAGCCACGTAAAGAACATCTCCAAAGGATAACGTAAAAAATCGCGAAATGGAAGAACTAAAGAAACTACTAGAAGAAATAAATATGGAGATTAAAACGGAAATAAAAGAGCTGAAAACAGAAATGAAGGAAGAAAATAAGGAGATGAGAAGATATATAAATGAAGTTAAAGAAGAGATAAAACAAAATAACGAAGAAATAAAAAGCATAAAACTGGAAATAGAAAGGGTGAAGGAAGAATGGACAAAAGAGAAAGAAGAACTGAAAAGAGAAAACGAACTAACCAAAACCGATAACAAAAAGATAACGGAAGAATTAAATGATCTAAAACGCTCATTAGAAAGGTTAGACAAAGAAAAAAGAATATAATCATCAGTGGATCAAAAATAGACTCTGAAGACCCAAAAACATTGAAAGAGGGAATGACTACTATATTAGAAAATCATCTTGGAGTCAAAACCAATATTAAAAGAGCACAAAAAATAGGAACAAAAACATGCTTAATTGAACTTGAAAGCGAAGAAGAAAAAACAACAATCTTAAGAAACAAATACAAACTTAAGAATGTGAAGATCGAAAAAATATGGATTACAGAGGATCTCACAAAAGGAGAGAGAGAGAAAATGGAAGCTTTAAGAGATAAAGCAAGAGAAATGAGGGAAAATGGAAAAATGGTCAAAATAGGATACAATAAAATCACACTGGACGGCAAGGAATGGAGATTGTGCTATAAAGAAGAAAAGGTGTTGGAAATAGCGTGTTCAAAAAACTACCAGAGCAACATAAAAAGAACCAAGGAGAGGCCAAGCAACGAGTAGAGAAAGAAGAATTACTAAATAAACCGGACAATGATGACAAATGTTTAGTTTTAAGTAGTAATAGGAATAGGATTAGAAATAATAAAAATAGATTATAAATCAATTTTAAGCCAAACCCCGGAAATGTCCCTAATAGAGACGCTTTCACAAATCTGAAGATATACCTGAACCAATAGTGTCATGAAATCCTTAAACTCTGGACTTGCTATAAATACCTTGAAGATAGTTTCTATCACAGAACTTTGTTTAAAACCAAATGGCAACCTAGAACCAGAAAAATAATATGCTCCGCAAACTTGTCAGCTCAAAATAGGAAGCACATTCTTCCACCCTTAAAACGTAGACTTAAACTCTATGCTTATGCTTCTTATAGTATGGGTGACAAAAACACATACTTAACACGTAAGTATATTTAGCTATAAATTAGTCAGTCATCAGATCATCACATCTGCAAGATATACAAAAAATATAAGCTGCTCCTCGCCTTCTGAACATTCGAAAGGAACTTCCTTATGGTTGTTATCTTCCTTAAATTTGCCTGGAGGACTCTTGCCTGCAAACACCGGTTAACCTGTGTGAATGTGGGGTGGTATAAGATTCATCACACTTTCTTAGTTGACTTTTCCTTTCAAATCGCTCTTTTCTGAAAGGACAAGGTTTATTTATTTGAACTAAACATGTTAAGTATAGCCAGTAAGCTTTTACTTATAAAGATCACTGCAAATTTGAAACTAACTCCACTTATATTGATAACATATTACCCCTAAATAGAAAATAAAACATTCAGAAGTATGTAATATTGGAGAAGTGGTATAATGCTTGTTAGATAAATTCTTTCTTTTTTTGTGCACTACTACCCATTTTTACACAAAAATATCTATTTTAGCACTTAAATATTTATTTTGAGATAACCTTTTATCCAAACTTATATGTAGTACATAGATAAAACCAGAAATAAAATAATAAAAAAGCTGTATACAAGATATCATAAAACAATGGATGAAATAAAAGAAGTTCTTATTAATCGGATTCTTAAATAAAACTTATGAAGACATATTCACGTTAACAAAATACATTAGGAAATTTCCGCATATGAAACAAAATCCAATTTGGTAATGAAATCCTTTTGTATCTATAAAGCTATTTTTAGAGAACTCGTACCTACCAAAAACAGGTAGTTAATAGTATACATATCTGTTACACACTGTAATGCGTATGAATATAACAAAACTAAGGAGTCCATATAAACCGTCCAGACTTTACGCGAGAATTATACATCTTATAGCAGAGTTGCCAAACTATCAGAGCTTACTTAAACCGATATACTTATGGTTCCAATATACAGTGAAAAAGATCTGAACGACCTCTATAATATATACACGTGAACTAAGCGATATACATTTATGATACAGGGATAATTATGGGCTCCAAAATTTTTTTAAAAATTATGAAACTATACATGTTAACGAATCGACAGAGCCAATATTATGGAATGGTCAAGTGAGCTCCGTATATCGGTGTCCACTTGACCACGGAGCTCACCTGAACCTGAATTTTAACATGGGCGGAGTCCACTTTATGCCGTAAATATATATATATATATATATATATATATATATATATATATATATATATATATATATATATATATAAGTATATATATATATAAGTATATACATATAATATACATATATATATATATATATATATATATATATATATATATATATATATATATATATATATATATATAGATGCGCTTCTCGCATCCTAATTTCCAGCGTTTTCTGTCGTCGAAGCAATCTTCAGTTGTTAGATCTCTAGCGGTCATTGCATCGTCGACATCGTCTCTCCAGGATCGTCTTGGTCTACCTCGTTTTCTTCTAGTTGGCGGAGTCCATTCTTCTATTTTTTTGGCCATCTATTTTCCGGCATTCTCTGAAGGTGTCCATACCAGTTAAGTCTTTGACCAACGTTATGTATAATTGTTAAACTAAAACAAATTAATTATAACCGTATCAACCATCAATGTTGTTGTTTTAAATTATGTATATAAGATGAAATTGTGGTAAGAAAATTAAGTGGTTATAGTTAGGCAACCAACTATACATGTGTACAGTAGTGTTGTGAAATAGAGATTTTAATATAAGGCCCCTTATGTTTCTTCAACATTTGGTACCTGGAAAATGGAAACTAGACACATGTGGGAAGTTGAGTTTTTGAAATTTTATTGTTATTGGAGGAATAAGAATGAATATATTTAATATGTGAAAGTGTTCTTGAGTGAATAAAATAAAACTTTTGTAGTATAATGTCCATGTAATATTTAACTTATAACTTAATTATAGAAGGCCCTGTATGTCAAAAAACAACATTTGGTACCTGGTAAATATAAAACTCTTTAAGTTACGTTAAGTTAAGTTAATGAACATAAATATCTGATAAGATGTTAACGGACTAAGTGGTGTGGAAGTTTTTAGTGTATAAACTATTATATGAAATGAACAAAATTTGATGGTTGGGACATGGTTTTGTAGTATGTTGATCATGTCCCAACCATCAAATTTTGTTACACTGACTACTCTGTTACGACTTCCGTCCTGACTTGTCAACATTGTCATTTCAATCAGTTGCTTTCATAAAGTCCTTGTAGATTCACCGTCTCAGAATTAGTAACATCACGTGGAGTCATATGTCGCCATGTTACCTAATCCAACGGTAACTTTAACATCTTAATATTTTATAAGAAATAATGTAAACTAAATTTAACTAAATAATTGTTAACGGGTTTTTACCCACATATTTGTGGCTACATTCATGTATACCTAGTAAGTATTAACCACATTTTGTATTAACCTTGGTCAAAATTTAAACTTCATGTTCTTTTTAATTAAGTGGGTATATGCTTTTTAGGACACTGATGATGGAATATGGATTCCGAAAACGTTTTGTCTAACATAGTCCGTTTGGGTTTTTAAATATGTACCTTTTACAAAGGATTTTAATAATTTTTTAATATATGGTATACAGCCAACTACAGGAACGTAGATTCCTTGTGGATTCTTTGTAAATGATTATAAAATTAAAAATCATTTCATAAAATTTGGTAAATCCTTAATAAATTATTTTTAATTTTTCCTTTCTCTAATTTTGTTCTATGTTTTCTTTTTGCCATTCTTCTTTGCTTCTTCGTCTATAATTGGAAACTAGTATATTATATTTTCTAAAACAGCTTTACATTTCTCTGTTATTTCACAACATGTATTGAGTATAACAGATCGTCGATAAGTAATGCTAAAATTAATAATTATTTAAGATTATTAATTTTCGAGTTGTTTGCCGATATGGATCTACAAATCTCTTGGTATTGACAAATACTTGTACAAACCTTCATTTTATATATTTCTCCTGGTAACTACGTCCTTTGTCTAGTATTTTATCTAATTATCTGTCAGAATTTCAGTGTTTTTTATCACCAAATATTTATTTATTTATTTTACAATAAATTTGAGCAGGGGTCGCAAAACCCATATGTTCATGTGAATACAATGTTTTATAGTGTGCAATTAAATAGTTATATTACATTAGTTACATATTAAGCACTAACTAACTAAATAAATATACAAAATATAGGTAATAGCAAGTGTTTAGTACAAATTAAATGCTCAACTATGGAGCAAATGATCATCCAGTTTATTTTTGAAAATATTGACAGATAGAGCATCTATGATCTCAGCTGGAAGGCTATTCCATATCGAGAACACTCGATTACAGAGAAAAAATTGTCTGGTTGTTGTAAAAAAAGTTTCCTTTTTAAACTTGAGTTTGTGGCCACGAAGACGATTTTTATTGTCTAGTATAAACATATCCCCACATTTCCAAAGTTGTATTTTACTATCCGAAACGTAATAATTAAATCGCCTCGAAGTCAACGTTGTTCAAATGTAGTGAGATTGGTCATATTCAGTCTTTCTGTAGACGTAGGTCTTGAGCGATCAAAAGACATCCTAGTGCACTGCCGCTGTACGTTTTCGAGAATATTACGATCGCGCATTAATACCGGAGACACCAAACAATTCCGCAATCCAGAACTGGACGAACCTACAGTTTATATAGATGAACTGAGCTCATAAATGACACTTTCGCAAACGTTTTATTTAGTAGATATAATTTACTGTGTCATCTGCATAGAAAGCTTTGTTGCATTTAATGTGAAATTGTAGATCACTTGAGTATGCAATGAATAAAAGTGGGCCCAAAACTAATCCTTGCGGTACTCTAATTAAAACCGTGTTCTCTGAGAAAGAGTCTCCAATTTTAACACAAAACTTATTATCTGTTAAATACGCGTCGATCCGTTTCAGTAATTGACCACAGATACCAAGGTGTTCCAATTTATGTAATAGTCTTCGCTTTGGAACTCGATCAAAAGCTTTAGCAAAATCGAGGTAAATAATGTTTACCAGGGCGTTTCTGTCTAATGCTCTTGACCATTCATTGATACACCAGAGAAGATTTGTCATTGTAGAAGCTGCTGTTCTGGTAAAACCAGTTCATTTTGCAGAAAATTAGAAATTGTCTCGGCAATAATAAATTCCATTATCTTAGATATTGTAGGTGATGAGCTGATAGGACGATAGTTATTAGGATCTAATTTGTTCCATTTTTTTAAAATCGGTGTTACAGATGCGGTTTTCCATATAGGTGGGAAAATATGTGTGGTGATTGATTAGATTAGATAAAAGTGATTAGAAAGAAGTGTGGTAATATATTAGTACAATTTATTACTGGGAACTAAGAAACGTCATTAAAATTAAATATTTTTAAGTGCGTTTATACGTATATAATCTGCAAATGTAACTATAGTGTGTTGAGCTATTTTAAAGCTTTAATTTCGGATTATACAAAACCTGCCAGTAAAGCGTAATACGTTATTTTCTTTAATGATTTAACTTGCTATTGAAGACAGCCTTTAATCTCGAAATTAATATAACGGCACAATTTCAATTGATACAATTTCCTGGCATTTCTATCGCGAACACACTTGAAAGTAATGCATTGGAGAGCGTTAACATTTAAATTAAAGTTTGCAGTGCTTTGTGAAAGCAATTGACAAGTAATTTACTGAGACCAATGGTCATTTGTGTTGTATAAATGAGTTAGAGAGTGGACTGAATAAAATTAGACGCAGTGGGCTTCAACATCAAAGCTCGTAATCCGGAGGCGGCAACACCCCTTTCATGCCAGATATACTCATCTGATTCAGTGGCGGTTACTAAGGTATACTTCGGTAAAACAAACAAATATTTCACTAAGTATTTAAATATAAATAATATTCTACTTTATTTAAAAATAATTCAGAAAAATAATACAGGGTGGTGAATCGTCAAACGGGCCATAGGAAACTCAATGGGAAATTCTAAATTGTGGAAATCCTGCTTCCCTAATTATTTTACACCAAAAGTCATGGGAAACTATTTGACGAGGACTCAAATATGTATGGAAAATAATTGTTAAAATTATTCTACGACTTAAACGTATTCCAAAATTTTGCTAAAATATAATACATTTTTCTGTGAAAAAAATGTGTATTACGTGTTGCTTTTGTCATATTATTGTTTCTGATATTTAACAATATTTAAATCAATTATATTATATTTATCTATGATTTAAATCGCCAAAATTTTGTGATTTATTGTTAAAAAAAAATTAAGTTGATTAAAAAATGTGCTCAGTTGAGGAGAAAAAAGCAATAATAAAAATGTTTTATTCATGTTTTATTATAATATTTGTTATAGTTTTATGTTTAGAAATTATCATATTATTAGGAATAAAGATCACAGTAACAGTATATTGGAATTCATTGAATTGTTGTATAACTTAACATGGAATTAAATTTTAGTGAATTAGAACATCTTACGTTAAATAAAGATCCGGTAGTGGCAGGAAAAGGTTCGCGCTATTGCCTGAATACAACATTATGTGATTTTTCGTCAACTGAGTACATTTCATTATATTGATCGATTTGTAAACAATATAATTTTCCGCAAATCGCCAGGAAATTTTGACATTCCTGTCAAAATTTCTTGAAGAAAAAGTCAGGACTTCCTTACTGTAAGGAAATGTCATTTCCTTACTGTAAGGAAATGATATTTCCGTACAGTTGTTAGTGTTCTACATAAATTGTTCAAGTTTGACAATTCAACCTCAATACGTTTCCATAGTAACCCAAGTAATTTTATTAAGAATTTTAAAGCACCATTTATTTGGGAATAAAATTATCGCGTTTTTTTTTAAATCAATCAATATCTGTCGAATTTTAAACGATTTGCAGAAAAATAGTATGTTTACCTCGTAGGAAAAGCCACATTCCTGGACTCTGTGTTGCTAAGTCTCGGCTTGCGCCTCGACTTAGCAATCTTCACAGTCGTCCAGGAATGTTAAGCTTTTCTTACCCGGTAAACAATGTACTATTTCCGCAAATCGCCAGGAAATTTTGACATTCCTGTCAAAATTTCTTGAAGAAAAAGTCAGGACTTCCTTACTGTAAGGAAATGTCATTTCCTTAATGTAAGGAAATGATATTTCCGTACAGTTGTTAGTGTTCTACATAAATGATAGAAAACACATTGCTTATAAGGAATTAATTTATATTTTGAAAACATCAAGTCATTGCTAAATACATTTTTAAGATCAATTTGTTATATTTACAGTAATATGACAGTTAGTACAATTATTGAACATTGGAGGAACACTCTTAGAACTATGAGAAACATATTGAACAACATGCAGGGTGGAAGTGTCATTTTGTTGAATATTTTGTACTGTGAAAATTTTATTTGCCACCTCAACCTTATTGTTAAGCGATTCTTCGATATATCCTTCAGCAACGTTTGATGAGTTCCATCCGCCATGCCTCTTTAAACTAGTTATGTCGGCACCAGAGAACATTTTATCATTTTACTTTCGAGAACACCAGCAATTAAATTTATAAGCGTCAAGTTTGACAATTCAACCTCAATACGTTTCCATAGTAACCCAAGTAATTTTATTAGGAATTTCAAAGCACCATTTATTTGGGAATAAAATTATCGCGTTTTTTTTAAATCAATCAATATCTGTCGACTTTTAAACGATTTGCGGAAAAATAGTATGTTTACCTCGTAGGAAAAGCCACATTCCTGGACTCTGTGTTGCTAAGTTTCGGCTTGCGCCTCGACTTAGCAATCTTCACAGTCGTCCAGGAATGTTAAGCTTTTCCTACCCGGTAAACAATGTACTATTATTGTTCACAAAGTAATAATGTTCAGCAGTAGTACTATTTAGTAAAATTCATTGTTTATAAGTTAATCATAAAATAAAAAAATTGACAATTCAAATTGTCAAACATCTGACATCAATATGATAAAACACACACGTCCTAATATATATTCTTGCATTACGTGTGGCCTAACTTTTAGGGGTGGCCTGAAAAATGTATTATATTTTTGCAAAATTTTGAAGTACATTTGATTCGTAGAACGCTTTTAACATTTGATTTTAATTCAGGTTTTAGTCCTCTACAAAAAGTTTTTTATGACTTTTGATCTAAAATAATTAGGGAAGTAGCAATTCAACAATTTAAAATTTCTCATTGAGTTTCCTATGGCCCGTTTGACGATTCTCCACCCGGTATAAGTTACTATTTAAATAACTCTGGAGCTTTTATAGGTCTTATATATTTTAAATATTTTAGTATATCGGTTTCTTTATATAGGGTGAGTGGGGAGGAACGCACCAAACTTTAAGACTGTATAATATACGTAAAAATAAGTAAAAATAACTCATATGTTGTTATTTGATTTTCATTTGTTTTCGAGTTATAGCGATAATAACACAAAGTTGTAACTTAACATTAATTTAATGTTAAATGTTCTTATAATAAATTTTCAAAAATACCACCATTGACCTGTAAGCATTTTCTGCTTCGTCTATGAACATTCAACGTTGCTCTTCTGATTGCGTCATGGTTTGCTCTAATTGTGACTGCAACATTTTTTATGCGTCGAATTAGTGCATCGCGAGTGTCGACTTTTACCTTGTAAACTTCATTTTTAAACCAGCCCCATAAAAAATAGTATAATGGTGTTAGGTGTGGAGACCTCGGAGGCCAACTAATAGGACCATTGCGACCAATCCAACGCCTTGGAAATTTTGTATTTAAATGTTGCCTGACCTGACGAGCAAAATGTGCAGGAGCTCCATCGTGCTGATAATACATTTACATTCTGATATTTAGGGGAATGTTCTGTAGGAGTCCTGGCAATTCATTCTGTAAAAAATTCAAGTACTCCTCTCCTGTAAGGCGGTTCTCAAATATGAAAGTGCCAATTAAATAACCGTCGATCACACCACACCACACGTTTACCGAAAATTTGTGCTGAAAACTAGCTTCAATTGTTGCATATGGATTTTCATCTGACCATACATGTGAGTTGCGGCTATTATTAATACCGTCTCTGGTGAATGTTGCTTCATCAGTAAAAAGTATGCGGGATATAACACGACGATTATTATTTATCCATCGACAAAATTGCATACGGCTGGCATAATCTTCTGGTTGTAGGTGCTGTACACGTTGTAGGTGGTATGGATATAAACCTTGCTCGTGAAGTGTGTTAATTACTCTCGTTTGAGGAATGGCTAAATGAGTACCGATTCTTCGTGAGCTGATCCCTGGATCATCTTCTACTGAATCCAGAATATTTTGTATTTCTTGTAAACTTTGTCGGGGAGCACGTTCCGATATTATTTTATAACTAGGAAGCGTTCCGGTCTCGCATAGTTTGTTGAAAACTCTAATAAATACATTTTTATCTGGAGTTCTCCGATTTGGAAACCGTTGACGATATTCTTCAACAGCAGCTCTACCGTTTCCATTACAAAAGCCATAAACAAACACCATATTTGCATAATCACTATTTGAATAAGTATGTGGCATTTTGCAACAACTTTTTTTATACAAACTGTCAAATAAACATTAAATCACGTTGACACTACACTATTATGACAGTTAACTAATTATTAAACGAATCACATATACCTGTTACAGCAATGTGATAAGTAGCAGTAAAATTACAACTTTGTGTTATTATCGCTATAACTCGAAAACAAATGAAAATCGAATAACAACATATGAGTTATTTTTACTTATTTTTACGTATATTATACAGTCTTAAAGTTTGGTGCGTTCCTCCCCACTCAACTTGTATTATGTAAAGTAGGTTAGTATTGAATAACAGTTATTTAAGTCAAATATAAGGCTATGAGAGCAAGAGTGGGCTAACCCCAAATATTAAATAATGGATTTACATGAACTAAGAATATATGCGTTTTTTTGAAATTTTATAAAATAAAAATATGATGCCAAAAGGTAGTCATTTTTTACAAATCATTAACTAATAACAAAAAACTCGAAGATGTTGCAGTATATTTAACAAAAATTTAAGTTTTTTTGTGGATTAGACCGCTTTTGCATCAGTGTGCCCTTAAAAATTTTAATAGGAATGTAGATTAGACCTGGAGTACAATACAATTAAACAATATCAATGTTAAAAATATGCTTTATTAAAAAACAAAGTAACAAAAATACTTAATCTTCATCGTTAATGAACTCTTCTTCTTGCTGTATAGGGGATCTTATTGTTCTGGTGCTTGTGTAACATCCATGATGTATTGGAGGAATAAATGAAAGAAATTCCAAAAGACCTCTTTTTTGCTTCGGTTATTGGGCGTCCATCGGAATAAAGATAATTTAGCTAAATTATTTCCATGGATGTCCTCTTTTTAACATCTAGTGAGTAAAAGAGAACATCTGCATTATTGCTGTATTTGTAGTAAATTGTAAATGGATTTGTTTTCTTGTATTGCAACCACTGATTCTGTAACCATTGGACTTTTGATTTTTGTGTGTCAAGTTTGCGATTTGTTAAATTTTTTTCTAACTTCTTAGTAGAATAAAAATCATTTTCTCTCATCTTTATTACCGTAAAATGTGCTTTCTTTCGTGCATGTGCTATTACTACCTTTATCCATTCGTCAGGTACGTAGATAACCTAAAAAAAATCTGTTGCTTACTTGTTACTATTACATGACGTAAGAATGTCCGCTGACTAAAAACTTATGATCAATATTATCCACCACAATATCAGGATGTGACACAATAAAATCGCAAAGGACAGCCATTTTAATGTTACGGTTCTACCATTCGCATTGATCGCATTATAGTATTACATTTTTTCTTGTAACAACATATGAGCATTATTAGTAGCCAAATTATGGATTTCTAAGACGTAAGTCCACAACTGGCGTTTGTAGTAAGAAATTCCAGTGCTGATAACTGTTGTGGGCAACGTTCGCATCAAGTCAAATGTAATCACTGTAATTTCTTCAGGATTTTGTTTTGCATACTCTGCATCTTGTTTTATACCACATCTAGCACGGTCTACTTTTCGTTGGTGAATCTGTAGTGTTACTTCAAATTCACGTTTTTCTGCTTGAGCTGTTGAGAACTTTATTTTATTATTATACAAATCACATTTTTTTCACGAATCCGTAACTGGTGCATGGAATCCAATATTAAATTGTGTAATAAATATTTTTTAAATATCTGGGATGAGACAGGATTACTAGTATGTTCTCCTTTGTAAAAGTTATAAAGGATTCCTAAAAACCGGTCTATCCTACAAAGGGGATCGTTAGCCCACTCTTGCATTCTTTTACTTATTTATGTATTGAACAATTTTGGTCTATTCCACAACTTCGTGGGTTGGCCCATTCGTGTTTTTAAATTTTTGTTGTTTTCTATAATGCAAAATCACTTTACTGGAGAGATTTATGTTATAATATACGGAAATGTTGGTTAGATCGGTTTTGCTTTAAAACTTTAGGTCGTCGGAAGTGATTGCAATCTATAACTCAATTATCAACAAAATGTTTATTAGCCCCCCACTCTTGCTCTCATAGCCTCATATGTTGTTTTCTCTCTCTTCAATCCTGACCCCCCAGGGGGAGTGTAGTGGTGGACGTGATGTCGTGTATTGTCCGTCTCCAGAGATCTCTGTCTCTGGTCATTTCTTTTAATTCATGCATAGGTCTTTGGCATATTCCTGTAATTTGATCTATCCATCTTGTTGGGGATCTTCCTCGTGATCTTCGGCCTTCTACCTTTCCTTGTATTATGAGTCTTTCCATGTTTTCTGTGTTTGCTCTCATAACATGCCCAAAATATTTTAATTGTTGGAGATGGACTTTACTAGAGAGTCGTTGGCTAACTTTTAGCTCTCTTAAAATTATTTGTTCTGCGGTCGGTCCAAGGAATTCGTAACATTCGTCTCCAACAGAACATTTCAGTGGCGTCTATCTTTCTTCTCTCCGATTGTCTCAGAGTCCAAGATTCACATCCGGAGGTCGGTATTGGGAATATTAAGCAGTTGATCAACCTCATCTTTATCGCTCTTGAAATTTGACATTCCTTCCATATTTTGGTCATTTTTGTTGTTGCTACTTTTGCTAGATCACATCTACGTTTAATCTCTTCTTGTAATGACCCTGTGTTTGTGATTAATGATCCCAGATATAAGTATGAGCTCACAACCTCGAACCGGTCAATTGTGGTTATGTGTGGATGATTGTTGTGTAGTCTATCCACTATCATAATCTTTGTCTTTGATATGTTTAATTGCAGACCAAATATTTGACTTTCGTTTTCGATCAGTCGTATAAGTTCTATCAGCTCTGCTTGACTATTTGCAAGAAGGGCTGTGTCATCTGCGAAACGTAGGTTGTTTAGTTTATGACCGTTTATTGAGATGCCCTTTTCCCATCCTTCAAGTGCTCTTCGCATAATATACTCCCCATATATGTTGAATAATTGTGGAGATAGTATACATCCTTGTCTGACACCCCGTTCTGGATGAAATTCGTTCAAAAGTGTGTCAAGTACTTGAACTGATCCAGTAGTGTGTTCATGTTGTTTTCTAGGCCAGAAATACGAGATAGGAACACATCAGCGCATCTTCTAGCTCGATTATTCTCTATATAATCTTGTATACATAATATATTGATGCTCGTCTACTCCTTCTACGCAGGTTTTTTAGTCCCATTCAAATTTTTTATAAATTGACAGTTTCGTTTTTGTTTCTCTAATATTTTTGTTTTTATTATTGTTAGACTATCATTATGAAAACCTCACCCCCATGTACCTTATGTGGGGCACCCCCACATAACGTACATTTTGATGGTTTTCCATCATTTTTACGTTTTTCGTAATTCCGGTAATCATGATTTCCAGCACATTTAACACAACTATACGATAATATGAACTGGTTTCTTAAATAATCGTACTTATGGCAAACTTAACACTATATTACATGAATTTTTTTATGGGGTGCTTCAAAACGTACTTCAGCATGTAGTAAGTTTGTTATTCCAAAGATGTCTTTGTTAGATTCCACCCTTTAGTATGGATACTAACAATTTTGGTTGGTTCTTTCTGGTCAATTTAAACTTATTGATTCTGTAAGGTTCTATAGATGTTTAACTAAAATTTGTATCTACGTTGTTGACTTTTTCTAAACTTAATTGTTTTCTTTCATCCTTATATATATATATATATATATATATATATATATATATATATATATATATATATATATTATATCCTCTAATGCCAATCCACACAAAATCCATACAGCTATTTTATTTAAGTGTTTGGTAGAACTTAAAATTAGCCTTTACTTCTCCCAGCAAAATTTAATGAACAGTTTTGATTGGTTGGGAAGGTCCGTACATCAAAACCAAATAACATTAATCGGTATACACCATGTAGGTCACAAATGACTCAATTATCCTAAGTGTGAGTTAAAGTTCAAAGTTCACGTAATGAGTGTTGGTCTATTAGATGATTATATTTTCGAATAATTGTGGTTGACTGTTGACTATATTATTATTTACTTTATGATGAGGAATAACAAGTTTCTAAGCTCATTATTTATAATTTTGCTGAAACTAGACTACTAAAAGGTTTAAATCGAATAAAATTCTACGATACTATATAGGTATACCGTATACCCCATATTATCGTTAATAGTAGATGGCACAGTGAGGAAATGAAATAGAGAAAGAAACTAACTGGAAGGAAGCTTATCCGACAATTAAAAAAAAACTGATAAGCAATAAAAGGTGCACTGATAAAAAGAGATAGCTGATCTGGCAAAGAAAACAGAAGTGTGTGAGAACAAAAGGAAAACAAAATAGAGGAAGATAAATAATATAAAATAGACACGAGAAATCCACACTTATATACATAAAATATATGAACATTAGACGAAATAAGGTGGCTGGAACAAGTGTATCTAGAAATAAATAAATATATCATAGAACTTATGAGATTAACCCTTATCTGGGCAAGGTGGGCCCAACGGGTCCGAGACGCCAATTATTTTATCATTAACTGATGAAAAATTTTTATTGAATTTTATGAATCACTAAATTTATTAAAAAGTATGTTTTCTTCAATATAGTCATGATCTATTCAAAATATTTGTTATCATTTTTGAAATTATTGCGTCGAAAGAATTTTGTCACGTTAGTCCAGGGGCAACACGGGCTCGTCGGACACTATTTGTATTTATACCTAAAGTCTAAATCTTTATGATTCCGACAAATCAATAATAAACTTTAAACGTCTAACAAACAATGTAAACATCTCTTTGAATGTTTAGAGATAGAAGAACTCCAGAGAAATTATGAAATTAATATGAAACAAAATTTAAGAATTAGCAGGTATAAGATGGTCCAACAATAGTAACACCTTGGTTAATACGAATGGTAAACTAATATCTGATATCAAAGGCAAACTAAACAGATGGAAAGAATACGTCCAAGAATTGTTTGAGGACGACAGGATACAACAAGATAGCATGAACAATTGCAAGAAACATGATATAGGGCCAAATATAACTAAGATTGAAATAATACATGCAATCAATTTGGCAAAATCTAATAAAACTGCAAGGCCTGACACAATTCCAACTGAAATAATTAAATTAATATCAGAAGACCAGATCAATGTATTAGTAGACTTATATAATACCAGTGGCGGCTGGTGACTTAAAAATTTGGTAGTTCTGCAGTATTTTTTGGTTTTTTTTAATTCAATATCTTTTAATCGTTGTATTTTACAACGAGGCTTTTAGTTTGATATTTTACACCATATATTTATTCATTATATATCTATTAAAAAATAATAAAGAACTTACCCATTTTCTTCTTTTCAAATTGAAGATAAATCCAATTATATCAAAAATAGCAATGGTACATTATGGCACACTAGTAATTGTTTTATAGTTTATGTTTTTAGTAGAATTTTATCGATAAATACGCGAAACTAAGGAATGCAAACGAAAAAACACTACAAACAAAATCGCCACAACAATAATTGCATTATAGGGTCTTACGAACTAACTACACACAGAGCCAAATATATTATTTTTTTTTATAAATAAGCTCGATTCGTCGATTTTTTTTTAAAGCAAACTTGTCTATAACTTTTTCATTAAAGTTTGGTATTTCTTTTATAAGTGTTTTTTCTACTAACAACATGGTTAATGCTACAAGTCGGTCTTCAGTCATGGAAATTCTCAAGAATGTTTTAATCCGTTTTAAACTCGAAAAGCACCCTTCAGCTTCTGCCGTACTCATGGGCACTGTAATTAGAATTTGAAGCAGTTTTACAGTTTCTTGAAAAGGCTCTGTTAAATTATTTTCAATTAAAAATTTAAAAAAAGGTATTGCCCCATTAATGTCTCTACAGTCTCTTCTAAAATAAACAACAGATAATTCAGTCTTCAAGCGCTCCCTATCTAAATTTGGATATGACGCGCAAGTCAGGCTTAAATTATCATCTGGGAAATTATCACAATAATTGTCAAATTGCTCAGGATAAAGCAATGAAGTTGCAAGTAGGTGATTTTTAAAAGCAAATCTATCATTTGCACAATTTATGATTATATCACAAACTTCGATAGATGCCCTCCGATGATCTACTGGACTGTTATCCTTCCGTAACCTTTTAGTTGGTAATGGTTCAACGCATAAACTAGAACCTTGGTCAATGGTATCATCTAGTGAATTTCTAACTGAATTCATGTATCTTTCGAAATCTGTCACCTTTTTATTGATTTCCAAAGGATTCGTTTTAGTCTTTTGAAGGGCATTATACAAAACGTCTACTTGTGGCATTATGCGATGGAAAAATGTTAAACAAAAAACAAAATTTTGATCCACTAGTATTCTTCGAATGGAAGACGCTGAACTACAGACAGATGCCTTATAAAACGATTCTTCTATTTCTTCCATACATTCGATAAAAGAAGATCGATGTTCAAACACAACATTAACAGTTCGAATATTGAAGTTCCAGCGAGTTGGAGCGCCATGAGGAATTTTCGTTTGGACGATTTTATCTAAAACTGCCACTCGTTGTGGCGAATTTTTGAAAAAGGTAGGGATTTCACTTAAATTTTCAAAAAAAAGTCTAACTTGAGAGTTTTCGGAACAAGCCTTAGACATTATTAAATTTAATTGATGCGCGTAACAGTGTACAAAATGAGCATTACCATCAAGTCAGGCTTAAATTATCATCTTGGAAATTATCACAATAATTATCAAATTGCTCAGGATAAAGCAATGAAGTTGCAAGTAGGTGATTTTTAAAAGCAAATATATCATTTGCACAATTTATGATTATATCACAAACTTCGATACATGCTCTCCGATGATCTACTGGACTGTTATCCTTCCGTAACCTTTTAGTTGGTAATGGTAATGGATATTTTTCTTTGATTCTGGCTTAAACTCCTGCGTGCTGTCCACACATGACCGCTGCCATATCATAACTCTGAGCAATTAGTTTATTATTTGAGTTTTCCAGGATAGGATCCAAAACACTGAAAATGTTTTTGCTTAAAGTATCTGCATTTAATTTTGAAGGTACCAAATATGTCCAAAATCGTTCTACCGGTGCTCCATTTCGACAATATCTAAATACTACAACCATTTGTGATTTTGCTGAAATGTCTGTAGTCTCGTCGGCCATGACAGCTAGATATGGAGATTCCCGAATTTCCTCCAAAATTTTATCCTGGCATAATTCCAACATGCAGTCCAAAATATCATTTTGAATTTCTTTAGAAATGCCCTTAAAAACCGTCGATTCTTCCAAGTGTTGTGCTAAAGTTCTATCCAATTCAGCAGTAAAATTTACGAGGCCGCGAAAAATTCCAGGATTGTCGGATGTTTGTGTCTCGTCGTGTCCCCGAAGCGCCAATTCGAAAACACTACAAAATTTTATGCAGTCTATAATTTTTGAGAGAACATACCTATTTTTTTACAGCTTCATTGAATTTTTGAATATTTATCCAGTATGTAGAATCTAACTGTTCTTTAATATTCACGGAGCCTAATAAAGCATATTTCATTTGATTGTGCAAATGATGCTTAGAAGTTTCGTGCTTTTTTATTTTATCACTTAAATATACTAAGTCTGTTACACCAACTTGCGTCCATGGCTTATCACCTCCAAAGAGTACACAAGGAAAACAGAAAAGAGCTTTTTTTCTGTTGCAGCCACATATCCAACTATTTCTCGTATAAATATCGCAATTAAATTGTCGTTTGTAATTTTTTCCTCGGATTGATCCATCTTTTTCGATTTTCGATAAAGATCCGTCTTTAACAGTTCACAGCTTGGAGTAGCACCGGTCCGGTCAAATAAGTGGGACTTGCTGTCGCCATGAGATACGACGGACGACAGATTAAAATAAAGGCGGCCATGCACGAAACCCATCTAAATGAATTTAGATTTTATAAGTAGTGATATTTTTTATTTAATTTTCAAAGTAATTTTGTTTGGATTATTTTGGTGGTTCTGCAGCTCCGCAGCACTTATATACCAACCGCCACTGTATAATACTATATATAATATGGGTATTATTCCGAGAGATTAGCTCAACTCAATATTTATTACATTACCACAAAAACCTAATGCAAGGGAATGTAATGACCAACGTATAATTAGTCTAATGAGTCACGCATTAAAAATATTCTTAAAAATTATCCATTTAAGAATTTTCAGAAAAGTGGAACAAGAGACATCACTGAAACCCAATTTGGATTTAGGGAGTGCCATGGGTACACGAGAGGTATTATTTGGATTTAACGTCTTCATGTAAAGATGTATGGATGTAAACCAACCACTCTATGTTTGTTTTATTGATTATAATAAGGCGTTTGATAGGGTCCAACACAACCGTCTTATAAAGTTACTTAAAGATAAACACATTGACAAAAAAGACTTAAGAATAATAACTCATCCCTACTTTAAGCAAACAGCAAAAGTCAGAGTAAGCAAAGAACTTTATTTGGAAGAAATAATTCAAAAGTCACTCGAAAATGTAACAATTGGAATAAAAGTCAACGGCAGACCCATCAACAATATCAGATATGCCGATGATACTAAACTAATTGAAGGGAATATACAAGATCTACAGACACTCTTAGATAATGTAGTAAATGCAAGTGAGGAAAGCATAAGATGGGTTCCAATAGAAAAAGTAAAAAAATACAGATATCTTGGTACAATTATTAACGAAAATAACGAGTATACCGAAGAAATGAAAATGAGAATTGGACAAGCTAGAGCAACATTTAATAAGATGAGAAAAGTATTACCTAGTAGAGACCTTAGTTTGCAACTCAAAATAAGAATATTACGTTCATATGTGTTTTCGATGCTGCTGTATGAAGTGGAGGCCTGGATCTTAAAAAAGGTGAGCGCCTTGAAGTATTCGAGATGTGGACCTAACGACGAATATTAAAAATAAGTTCGGTAGACCGAATAACAAATGTTGAGGTCCTCAGAAAGATGACGAAGGAAATGGAAATCATGAATACCATTAGGATAATAAAGTTACTATAGATAAGAATAAATATGTGTTGCTACAAACCATAATGCAGGGAAAAATACAGGGAAAACATAGTATTGGAAAGTGGTATAATTGCAGTTCCATCGACTTGTTCAGAACTGCAATCTCAAAAGTGAAAATAGCTGTGATGATTACCAACCTCCTTAGAGGAGACGGTACCTAAAGAAGAACCGGTTTTTATATGGTTGTTTTTTAACAAAATATGATCAATTTTAATTGAAAAAAGTCTGCTCATGTTCTTATCAGTTCTATTTATACAGAATGTGGGCCTTTATCCTCAAATTTATATATATTATTAAAATCTATCAAATTACATATTTACATACCTATCCTCTCCTACCTCTTTATTCTCGGATGACATAACTTGTCCTCCCCTACATCCTTATTTTTGGACGATAAAACTCACCCGAGGTCCCATCCATGCTACTTTTTTGAACTTAAAAATTTATATATTTATTTTTAGACAATAAAAAAATTAGCAAAAGCAAAAACAAAATAAATCCAAGGTCGTAAAATACACGGAAAACTGCTCGCTTGTAACTTTAAAAGCAAACTCACTTTAAAATGATCTCCAAATTGTATTAACAAGTATTTTTGCATGTTTATTTTTAAAATCTAAATTCACTAACTTTGAATAACATTTTCATCTTCAAAAAAATAGTTGTGTTATTGTCAACTTGTATATTGTTCCGGTAGGTGAACTCCGATTATTTTAGCCCTACCTTACGGACATTATTTTTACACTTGCAATTTTTTTGACTCCGTGAATATACCAGTCGAGTAAATTGATATCTCTTTATCTAAAATCGGTTGAATTAATGCGATACTTAAATCGAATTGACATTCCTTTGTGGAATAATATGAAACATTATCGCATTTTACTTGTGCGGTCCAAATCAATTAGATAAAGTTTCAACCAGTCAGAGACACGCTATTTAAAAGACGTGGACAGGAATGACGTAAATAAACAGAAATTAGTCAGGCGTAAAAATCAATCCAAATCCGACTGACTGCAACACGAATAAAATAAAAGGTGCAGATCAAGAAAAATATGTGGGACTTCTTTTGAGAAGGCCGATAGTGGATTAATATTTTAATGATAACCAGATTTATATCTCCATTGGACAGGAAACGATATAGGAAACGAATTGAGATCACATACATAGTAATATTGTTAACAATTTTTTTTATTTAAACCAAAATAACCTTGCATCAACTAATTAAAATTATTACAAGCAGATAATAGTCTAGTGACAAAATAGCCTAGTCTGGTTATGCAATAATCATCGATTTCACGGCAACATGAATACACACACTAAGTATTGCATGTTTTACAGTCTATAGCAAAGATATTCAAATATCTCTTCAGAAAATATTAAAAAATAAAAAAAAAATGTAATGAACATCATTAATTTACATATGTAACAAATTTATGACTTCATTTCTTCTTTCCACATCATTTTCGTTTGCATGATTCTCTACGATATCCAAATTAAATGATAAAATATTTTCATCAATAATTTGCCAAAGTTATGGAAGCCATTATTTCCGAGGAGATGACCAAATTCCTTCTCCAGGAACATACTTTAACCAATCTCCTACATTGTGTTAACGACTGGACGTCATCCCTTAACAGTTCGCAGCCGGTCGACGTTGTTTATCTAGATTTTTCTAAAGAATTTAGTGTACCTAAGCGCAGACTTCTACATAAGCTAGAACATTTCGGAGTTCGCGGTACTTTACTTCGTTGGATAGATGATTTCCTGACAGATCGATATTACAAAGTTAGAGTTCTTTCGCGAATCTTTCTTACAGGACAGGTTAGTGGAAAGTGGAGTGCCTCAGGGTTCTGTTCTTGGACCTCTGTTTTTTACGGTTTACACCAGCGATATTCCTTATTATATCTCAAGTAAAATATCGTTCTACGCTGACGACACAAAAATATATGCCAATCCAATCACAAACCAGCTAACCCTCAAATGGACTTGGACTCTATTTTAACTTGGTGTTCTCAGTGGTTACTACCCTTAAACGCGAAATAATGTGTAGTGCTTCGAATTGGTAAAAATAACCCACTTGTGCCGTACTTTGTAAACGGGCAGCCATTAGAATCTGTGTTTTCGTATAAAGATCTTGGTGTTATCGTGAACAGCAGCCTACCTTGGTCCGACCATATTACCTCTATTTGTAAACGTGCAAACTCCAGACTGTATCTTATTCGGAGGTATTTTTCGAGTTTCAATACAATCATTCTGTAAACTTTACACTCTGTACGTAAGACCCATACTTGAATACGCTGGACCAACGTGGTATCCTGATCTGGTTCGAGACAAGACTTTGTTGGAAACGTTCAAAGAAAAGCCACTCGAATTTCTTTGGGATCGAGAAGACATTCTTATGCAGAAAGACTTAGTATGGCTAACCTATCTACTTTTGAACTTCGCCGACAACGTGAAAACTTAATTACAACATTTAAAATACTAAAATTCAATTTTGGAAACCTCGATGACATATTTATCATAAATCAAAATGAACACCTCAGAGGTCATCTGTATAAACTAAAGAAAGAAAATTTTTCTACAAGATCAAGACAGAACTTTCTTCCAAATAGAGTTTTTGAGTGCTGGAATAACCTTAACGATAACATTCTCTCCGCTCCCTCTACCAACTCGTTCAAAAACAGACTTGACTGTTTTATATTATAGTTAAAATATTATTTTTCTTTTAAACCATAAAATTGTAATTTTATTTCTTTTAACTTATTAAACTGTTTTTGTTCGGGCTGTTAGGCCGTTGTCTTCAGAGATTAGTTCTCGACGTTTCGCCAACACTAGGGGTTGGCATCTTCTGGAGATGGTAATTGCATCGCTTGTAAGTAGAAACTAACGCCGCGTTGTAGTACGGAGGCAATAGTAGTACAACGGGGCGTCAGTTTCTGCTTACAAGCGAAGCATTACCATCTCCAGAAGATGCCAACCCCTAGTGTTGGCGAAACGTCGAGAACTAATCTCTGAAGACAACGGCCTAACAGCAGTAACAGCCCGAACAAACAGTTTAATAAGTTAGACGATGGCCGTGAAAGCCTAATGCAGTTCATTTCTTGTATTTGTAATTTTGTTATTTACTAGTAGGTTATTAATGAAATTTCTTTGTTTTTAGGGACTAGTTCATAATAGGGACTAGTTCATCATAGGCATAATAGGGACTTAGTTCCTCTGCCCTCGCTTATATTATAATAATAATAATAATAATTATATATATATATATATTCAGGGATTCTACAGTATTCACTGCCTGACTCGTTCAATCATTTCCATCTCTCTCTGTTGTCCCATTCTACATCGTTTATTCCTCTCTTACTCATGGCGTCGCCTACTTCGCTCCTCCAGGATCTTCAGGACGTCCTCTTTTCCTTCTTCCTATGGGGGTCCATTCGGTTATTCTCTTTGTCCATCTGCTGTCGGTGGTTCTTCTTACATGCTCATACCATTTTAGTCTTTTTTGTTCTATATATGTTAGTATGCCTGTTTCTATTGATGTTCTTTGTTTTATTTCGTCATTACTTCTCCTATCCATTCTTGTTACTCTGCAGCATCTTCGCTGGCATTCCATTTCTGTTGCTATTATCTTACTGCTGTTTTCTTGTTTATAATCCAATTTTCAGCCCCATATGTCATAATACTTTGCACTAATGTTTTATAAATCTGTGTATTTGTCTTCATATTTAGGTGTCAATCCCACCATACTGAGTTAAGTTGTCGGATTGCTGTTCTTGTTTGTTCTAATATTTGCGTAATTTCTTCCGCTGTTGTTGCCTTTTTAGTGATTATAAACACCAAGTATTTGGATTTATCCTTTCCTTTGATTTTTATGTTGTCATCAATTACTACTTGATCGTCTACAAAACTTAGCGTGTGTATTCATTCCGTATTGGTACTCGTATGCCTTCGCATTTTCTTTTCCATGTAGTCAAGGCTTTCTCTAAGTATATTTTGAATAGGGTTGGAGATATGGAACAACAATGCAGGAGCCCTTTTGTTGTGGTGAAGTCTCCTATGATTCTTGTTTCCACTTTAATGGGCACTTTATTTACATTATACAGAGCTTTTGTAGCTTCTATGAGTTCCGTCTATATTTCTAATTTGTACATTGCCCCCCATAGTTCTGTTGTTGGTACAGAGTCATACGCCTTTGTCAGGTCCACAAATGCCAAATGTTTATCTCTATTTTTTGCTTTTCTCTTTTCCAACAGTTGTTCCAGTGTGTATATGGGGTCTGTGCATGATCTTTCTGCCGTGAAGCCTGCCTGATCTTCCTCGATTTTGCCTTTTATCGCTTTCTCTATGTTTTCTAGCAGTATCTTTCCATATAATCTTCCTATTGATGATATTACGCTTATTCCTCTGTAGTTTTCGCATCGTTTTCTATCTCCTTTCTTAAAGATATATGTCATATATGCCTCCGTCCATTCCTTTGGGAGCTGTTTTCCATTTATGGATTTCTGAAATATCCATTGTATCACCCAGTGTAATTTTTTTGAGCCGTCTTTTATAAGCTCAAGTGAGATGCATCCAGTTCCCGGTGCTTTCTGATTTTTGATTGCTTTTATGGCCGTTCCTCATTTGTTGTTGTGAGGATCTGCTTCGTCTTCGCCAGTTTTCTTTACTAATGAATTGTGATCTTTGTTCTGATAACAGTTCCTTGTAATAGTCCTTACATTCGTTGTCCTGTAAATTTCCCAATTTAATTTGTTTTTGAGTTTTGTTTCAATTCTCTCAGTACTTTCCATGACTCCGAAGTTCTTGTACCTCTTATGTATGTTTCAATATTTAAGCAGGTTCTTTTCCATCCTTCATTCTTTTGTTGTGTTATTTGTTTTTTCACTTTTCTATCTTTTTCTCTTTATTCTTTATAAACTTCATCGGTGTTTGTTGTCAGCAATTTTCTGTAAAATTGCTTTTTTTCTTCAATTATTCTTTTTGTTGATTCATTTATTTCATAATAGTGCTGTTTATTTGTTATATGTTCTTTTTCTCCAAGGGCTTCGAATGCTGCTTGTTTTATACTTGCCTTTATATGCTTGTATATTTCTTCGATCTTGCCGTATCTAAATTCTATTAATTTTTGGTCTGGACGTTGTTGGTATAGTTGTCTTATTGATTGTTCTTGGAGTAGTTCTATATTGTATTGTTTTTCTCTTGCAGTGTTCAACGGTTCTTCTGTAGAGGGGGTGTTGTTGATATACGTTGATATATGTTTTCAATTAATGATCATTTTGCTGTCAGTAGTTTATGGTCCGTTCCACATTCTGCTCTGCTTCTGAATTGCACATCTTTGATCTTTATTGTGGTATCTTGCTTGATTATTATGTAGTTTATTATCGATTTCAGTTTTTGTGTTTCTTGCGTCCATGTATATTTATGAATATTTTTATGTCTGAAGAATCTGTTGGTGATTTTTAGGTTGTTTAGTTCGCATAATTCAATCAGACGTTCTCCGTTACCGTTTTGTTCATCTTCTCCAAATCTCCCCACTACTTTATCGTTTTCTTTCCTTCCAGTTCTGCCGTTAAGATCTCCTCTTATAATTATCTCCACGTTCTTCTTGATTAGCTGTATTTGATGTTTAAGTTGTTCCATAAAATGTTTTTTTTTTCTATTCTCGGGGAATCATCTGTTAGTGCATATACTCCGAGTATCACTGTCTCTTTACCGTATGTCTATATGCATTTTAAGTATTCTTTCGTTGATTAGCTCCCATGTTCTAACTCTGTTCTTCCACTTATTTTTGATTAGTATTGCCACTCCTACCTATGCTCTACATTCTTTATTAACTCCGCTATAGCAGTGGATATGGTCTTCTAAACTCCTTGATCACTTCCGTCGCATTTTTGTTCCATCCTTGTATATTCCACGTTGCATATATGAATCTTTTATATTTTAACAACAACAAAAATCACATGATTTCCTACCTAGCAACACCGAATTCAAATAATACCGTCATTATGTTCTATCTTTTCTTCGTTTTGATTTTTGGTTGAGCTTTGGTAAGACTGGGTCTTCCGAACTCTTTGCAACATTGTATCCGAGGGTTCCCTCATCAGGATTTCCACCTGGGGATGTGTTTCTGTATTTTTGATAAGCCAAAAGCCATCAATATTTTTTGTCCCATAATTAAATTGGTTTTCCATTGCCTTCCGCTGAGTAATGAAAATATTATTAATAACTGAAGTTGTTCGCAATATCTTCAGCAACAGCTCGACTAACACGAAAGTGTTCAATAAATTCACAACAGTTGTAACCGTTTTTTCAAGATAATTCTTATTTTTAGGCCTTATACGTTTATCTAGAATTTGTAACGAATCTTCATCCGACGCCAATTCTTCAACGTCAAACACTTCTTCATCAGGAGGAAGAACTTTCAGAAAATTCCTGAAATATATTTAATCATAGTTATATCACGTATAATTACCATTTTGGATATTTAATCCAAAAATGTATTCAATAAAGAATAATCAATGTAAAGACACCAAACGTTGGAATTGAACAATAACCAATAAATAATCAGTTCAATATAACTTAATTAAAAATAGTTACTATATATACTTACAGGTTAAAAAGAAACCATATTTACTTATACTTAGTATGCCTGCGTCAAACTATTAATTGGAAAATAATCTTCAAACCAGATTGACCATTTTAAAACTATTTAAAACGACAAATCTGAAAGATCGTTGGATCAAACAGTTGGAGATTGAAATTAAACGTGCACGACCACAATTATTTTACTGCGCAAACTTGTGCGTTGTTAAACCGTTTCCAACTACTGAAAAAACAAATCTATTACTGGCCGAATCTGACCAGGTATTGAACAGCTTCTAACAGTTCTATAACAGTGCGTATTATGTCAAGAATCACTAAAATGTGACTAAAAGAGCTTAGAAGGGCAATGGAGTAACTAAGAATGGTATTTAACTATTCTGGACATGTTCTAAACTCTTCTAGATTTGGTTTGGGTTGATTTGGGATTATTGTAGCTGTTGTGGTAAGGTTCAAGACATTTTCGAACTCTTATCTTATTCGTCATACAATATTAGCAGAATCAGCCTTAGATTTTCTTTAGAAAATCTGGATAGGCTCCTAAATTTATTTCTTGCTCTTATTACTCCCATATCTGCTTTGATTATGATAAAAATTTCTAATAAAAAAGTATATGCACTTTTGATTGACAGGCAAACGTTTTAAGTCACGTAACAGATATTTTACATTAGGATTAAGTTTTCAAAGTGTAAAGTTGTAATATTGTGTGCATTAGATAATTTCCAGCAAACAAATGTGGCATTTAAGCTCATAAATTTCATTAATATTTATCAACATTGGCAAAACAATATATAAACGAAAATCCACGTTTATCGCCTGATGGATTCGCTTCGTTGAATGTATCACCGAAACATTAACCAATACAGAGAAATCAAACACTGTTTATTCAGCTAATTCAGACAATAAAATTACATCTCTAATGTATGTGTAATTCGGTCCCTTTGTATTATATCAGTTATTTAATGATATTAATGTTGAATTGTACACAGCATTTAATTAAAATTGTTTTGGAAATCAGCCGAGTCTCATGTTTACCCGTTGTTCAATATTCCATTCACTCAATTCAATTTTGTTTTGATGAATATATGCAGTTGTCACAAAATAATTGCTCTTTAGTAAATTAAGAACATAATAAATTTGTTGATTACCATAATTTTGTTATTCGTTTAACATTTTTAAACTACATTAAGTTTTTATCTATTAGTAAATTTACACAATAATAAATACAAGCTTCAATAAACAATGCTTTACACCGATATATCCAAAAATACCAAAGAAGTGAGATTTCTGCTATGAGATAAACCTTATGAAACGAATGTTTAAAATAAATTCTACAATAGGTATACAAACAGGAGGTTAAAAGTTATAGACCAAGAAATAGAGGTATAAAATGATCAGAAATTCGTAAAAATTACTGGACGCGATTTTCCAGGTGGAAAGTGTTGGGGAAGCCTATGCAAACAGCGTCTCATCTCGTGAGTAACGTTTTTTTTTGTTGGAAAATTGTTTATTTTAAACTTTTTTGCAAAAAAGTGGTATCTTTTCGTTCGATTCAATATTGCGAAAAACCCACGAGGGTTGGAGAAAAATGGTCTTCAGATGATTTTTTCCTCGAGAACTGACGAAGATTTTAAGACTTGCTAAATTGAAATCCATAAATAAATAAAAAAGTTATTGCAAAATTAGTCCAAAAAACATTGTTTTTTACAATTGTTTGTAACTTTTTCAATAATGTATAAATTCATTCAAAACTTTATCAAATTATGGCTTTTCAAGTACTTAAACTGTGTGCAAAAGATGGGCGCAATCGGTAGATTAGTTTTTGCAAAATCCTAATTGTTTATCCCGTTTTTTAAAAAAAGGGTCATTTTTGAATGGACGTACAGCTGGCTGGGTGGCGACTAGGATGCCCATTTTGGGCTTATTTTCTTCGTTTGGTCGTCAACTATCATATACTTAAAATTAAAAAAATATATTGTAATTTACTTATTGAAAATTGTTAATGAACGAAGTACACTTTTTCGCCTTATAAATATTTAGAATATCTCGGTTGTTTTTGAATATACAAAATAGCCAAGCATACCATTCGAAAGCTTGTCAAAAAACACACATTAAAAAAAAAAAGAACTTCCTACGACCAATAGAACCGGATATTTTTTTTTTTTTTCAAAAAATCGTCTGAATAAAAAATGTCTGATTTGGACGATACGTTTGAAGCAGAAAGTAATTTTGAAGAAAATTTCAATATAGACTACGATGATACGGAGGACGTTTCTGAAACAGATAATTATATTGACGATGATCATGATGATTCTGAAGTAGAAACGAATATTAACGAGGATTATGAAGAGAAGCAGCCCATTAAAAGGAAAAGAAACTTTTAAATAATAATAATGCATTATTATTTTATTTTATGTTATTCATTTCAAAATGATTTTTATATTAATTGTTATTTATATCACCTTTAAAGTATTTTTCAAAACATATTTTAAAATATTCATGTAAAAATGGTTTAATTTTTTATGAATGTCAAATTATATTTGTACTATTGCAAGAGTAATGAATGTAAACCATAATGTAATAAAAAAAATATATATGTATACAATCATCAGTATACAATCATAACTATAAAATATTTGTATTAAAAAACCAGTCCCCACATACAATTATAAAAAAATTTAAAAAAATTGAAAATTTTTGACAAACACATACATATTGAAGTCGATGATAATTTATAATTGTAAAAATAATAATTAAGAAAACCTTTAAACAATTTTGTAGAATGGAATTCATCTTAATTAAGATATGAAAATTAAAAGAAATGGGTATAAAAAATTTTCTGGGTGCAGGGCGGTCGAAAAGGGTAAAAATACTTATTCAAAGAAATATATGACTTATGAATCACTGTATTAAAATTAAAACAACGAAAAACGGTACGATAAACATTCTTTTTAATAAAAATTTTTTTGGGGGTGAGGGATTGTGAACTGAAGGGTAGATATAATGCCTAGAAGTAATAAATGTGTTATTAAGCATATGTATAAAACTAGTAATAAAAAAACGATATAAAAAAAATAATTATGAAAAATGAATTTTTGGAGGGTTGGGGGTAGTTTTATAGGGGGTGAAAATATGCCAGTTGAGTTTCTCTCGACGAGCTACCCCAGTTTAAAAAAAAGAAGGTTCTAGCCCTTCTGGAGCCCGAAATATTGCAAATTTTTCGAGCGCGTCCAATTTGAAGTACTATTTCCGATTTGAAAATGAGTAAAAGTCGATGATAAATCATCGAACAGAATTTATAGTTTTTTTTTTCGAGCACTTCTTTTAAAGCGCTCTTAAACTTTTTGGTTTGTTCAAATAAAAACGAAATAAATTGTACGTTAAAGATTGGGTCTTTATTTAAATATTGGCCAAATTTCAGCCGTTAATCTTTATAAACAATTGGTCTGCGATTTTTTGAAAAAAAAGTTCTTTTTTTTTAATGTGTGTTTTTTGACCAGCTTTCGAATGGTATGCTTGGCTATTTTGTATATTCAAAAACAACCGAGATATTCTAAATGTTTATAAGGCGAAACAGTGTACTTCGTTCGCTGTTTGCATAGGCTTCCCGAACACTTTCCACCTGGAAAATCGCGTCCAGTAATTTTTCATACAGTGTGTAAAAGCCAAATGGAATAAATTCATTACTTAGAATAAATTCATTACTTAGGTTACTGTACATATTTATAAAAAATCCCGAAACACGTCAAATTTAAATTATAACGACATTCTTTAACGTGAAAATGCAACCTCTACCTTCAACCCCCTTAGAATGACAGGTACAACCCCCAATTTTTAAAATAGGAAGTATAGGCTTGTGATATATCGTTTGAAAGGTCTTTTCATTCTCCATTAAAAACTGTTGTCGCTTTCAAGTTTATTAAGATTAATTAAGATAAAATAAATCAAAATCATGTGGTTACCGAAATTCGCTAAAATACACTCAAAACTTATTCCCGTTTGGGTCTTGATAATGAGAAAGTGAACAAAAACCGTAGTAATGTGGTTTTTAGATGGTAACCATTAAAAAACTTTCAAGATTTTCCGTGGCAACGTTATTTTAACACGCATTAGTAAATTGTTTTATTTATGTTGTCAGTATTTTAATTTAAGTAAAAAGTTCGTTCAATTCAATTTTGAAAAATGATTATATTAACGGAAATGCATAAAATAACAGTTTTACAAATAATTGGTTACATAGATAACACCCGAACACAACAGGAAGTAACTCGCCTATTTCATGAGAAATTTCCTAATTTACCGCCTGTATCCCAAGGAACAATAAGTAAAATAAAGAAGCAGTTTCGCGAGTTTGGTCATGTAAGGCAGATAAAAGAAGCAGCTGCCAATGCACTAAGTGATGAACTCAAATTAGATGTGTTGCTTGAGTTTCAGGTAAATCGACATACATCGAGTAGACAGGCATCCACTACATTCAATGCTAGCCATACATCGATAGTAAACATATTAAAAGAAAATAAATTGCATCCCTATAAGATGATACCTACTCAGGAGCTCATGGAAGACGATTTTCATAGATGAACTTTTTTTTGTGAGCAAATGATAGACATCCAATTAGAAGACGTTAATTTTTCTGATGAGTGTACTTTTTCACTTAACGGTCATGCTAATCGGCAAAATTGCCGCTACTGGGCCACGGAAAATCCTCACTGGATGAGAGAAGAATACAATCAATACCCTCAAAAGGTTAATGTTTGGGCAGGGATTGTAGGAAACAATATCATTGGTTCCTTTTTCATTGAGGGCAACTTGAATGGCAACAATTATTTGGCACTACTTCAAAATGATGTCATTCCAACGTTGGCAAACTTATAGCCTGATCCAGAAAAACCTCAATTTCCAGTGAATACGGTATGGTTTCAGCAGGATGGAGCACCACCACATTACCAACTTAATGTCCGGCAGCACCTCGATACAATATTTCCCAATCGGGGGATAGGGAGGCTAGGATCGATTGAATGGCCATAGATTTCTTTATATGGGGATGTGTGAAGAGCCATGTGTACAAAACTAAACCTTCTGATGTAAATGACTTAAAAGAACAAATAACGCTTGCGATTAGGTCGATCACGCCTGTTATGTTTAATAATGTTAGAAGACAGTTTTATTTGAGATTAGGATATTGCCAAGACGTTCGCGGTGAACGTTTTGAACATCTACTTCATTAACATTCATAGTTCTTTTTCGTGTTCTACATTTTATTACGTTTTGCATTACATCTTAGTTTTTGATTGTATTGTAGCGAATTTCGGTAACCACATGATTTTAATTTATTTTATCTTAATTAGTCTTAATAAACTTGAAGGCGATATTTTTGAATGAAAAATGAAAAGACCTTTTAAACGATATATCACAAGCCTATACTTCCTATTTTAAAAATTGGGGGTTGAAGGTAGGGGTTGCATTTTCACGTTAAAGAATGTCAAGTTATAATTTAAATTTGACGTGTTTCGGGATTTTTTATAAATATGTACAATAACCTAAATAATGAATTTATTGCATTTGGCTTTTACACACTGTATAGGAGAGAGTTTGTTGACTTATTTTATCAAGAAAAGATTTTTACTGATTAATTTTTTGCATACTGTTAAATTCAAGTACTTATGTCATCTGGTTCTATACTTCTTCAGGTATTGTATATACATTTTCAAATTATTCCAATTCTTCATAGAAAAAATTTGAAAGCAAATTTTGACTGCTTTGGTTAACATACGGGTCAGAAACGTTGTCACTCACACAGAACGACCAAAAACTGCTAGACGTTTCGAGAGAAAAATTCTGAGGAAAATATATGGAGGAGTCCAAGAACAGGGTTTGTGGCGTAGGCGCTACAACTTTGAATTATACAGAATTTTTGGGGAACCTGACGTTGTAAAATTTATTAAATTAGCACCCTTCGATGGATAAGACATGTAATTAGGCGAGATGAAGATGCAACGATCAGAAGATTTTTTGACCGAATAGGACCACTGGGAAGACCAACCAGAGGAAGACCAAAACTTAGGTATCAAGATAACATAGAGGATGATCTAAAATCCATCGGAGTTACAGCATGCAGAAGAGTTGCCAGAGACAGGGGCGAAAGGGAGATTGTTCTGAAGAAGGCTTTGGCTCATAACGAGCTATAATGATGATGACTTCTGAGTTGACATTTGTTATCTGCTTTTTTAAGTTCTGCTTTGAGGAGTTAGGGACATCGTTTCTGGAACGATACAAATCGGCGTAAAACTTTTCAGTTGATTTGCTATATCACTTTGTTCTAATTGTCCTTGTTCAATTGTAATGGTTATTATGTTTTTTTTTTCCTAGTTTCGGTTTGGTGCATTTGAGACTTCGGTTTTTTTCTATGACTTGTTCTCTAGGGTCTTTTTAATGTTTTTGCCTAGCATGTGACATTTATTTGTCCGGTCGCATTATTTCACAATGTTTGTCCCGTAATGGAAATGACACCGGTTGCTAACCGGTCCTTGTAGCTCTGTGTCGAGTACGATCAAGAACCACAAAACCACAGGACGATATTATGGATTAAATGCAGAATTATTAAAGTATAGAGGACTCAGAACTTTACACTCCAATCCAGTGGACGAAATATTGGGACTCAGACAATCCTTAACTAGAAGATATTCAAATCAACCACATTAAAAACTAGAAATTTTAAAACTAAATTCGCATAATTTGTCCTTCAGTTTTTTAGATACCTTCTAAACATATTCTTACTCTCATCACTTTTCATTTATGCTAAATTTTCATTAGTGATAAATGTTTTCTTTAGAAACTGTTTACATCCCTAATTTGTACCCCAAATTATTTGAATGCCTTAAGCAGATATTAAATAAATGATTGGCCATTGACATGGGGGAAGGAATAATAAAGCGAAACAGCAGCAGTTTCGAGATCTTGGCGGTTTCGCCGGAAGTTCTGCTAAGATTTCGATACGGTACATTACACATTCAACCGCCATCAACACGAGAAATTCATGAATACTTGCCATGTTACAGGCCCCTCGCTCCCTGGAGCACCCTCACACGTTCACATGGAAGGGTTACGATGGAATTAATACGTTTTAATCAAAATGAATGCTATTATGTTTTGATATTGTAGTGATAAATGTGATATTAATAGACTTACCTTTTTATTATGAAAAAGTGTTTTAGATAATGTTTCTTTTTTGGATATGGATATATAAATGCGTCAATTGAATTAAAGGAATCCGCTATTTTTTTTTTTAGAAATTTATAAATAAAAACTCGCTGTATCATTTTCATGATTTGTCAAATAATAACTATACTTTATTTACTGAACTCAGACCCAAATATCTAGGAAATTTAGTGATTAATTTTGTGCTGTTGGTCAAAATTTGACTTTCACTGATAGGGGCTAGAGTTTACTATTCAACCATTCACACTTGCTCATTCGTCCGGTCAAGATAGACACTCAATATTACAAAAACTTATCATCATCATCTTTGGCTCGACAATCCTCTGTGGATCCTGGCTCGCTCTAAGATTAGTCGTCATTCTGTTCGGTTTCTGGCAACGAGTTGGCATCTTCTGATCTCTAGTATCCGTAAGTCGGTCTCAACTCATCTAACCACCTAATTCTCAGTTGGCCTCTGCTTCTTCTTTCTATCGGTGTTCCTGTTGTTAGCTTTTTGGCAATCATGTGTTTTAATAAAAGTTACGACATCTGGTTCATTAAAGAGTTAGTATAATTTAAAATTGAATATTTTGCGCCATTGCTCTTGTTCGTTTATAGCTCCAAATATTTTGCGGAGTACCTTACGCTCGAATATTCCCAGAAGTATCCTTCTGCGTTAGAGTCCATGTTTTCACCCCGTATGTAAGGACCGACCTTAGTAGTGTTTTGTATATAATAATTTTAGTTTTTCTTTGGATATTTCTTAAGAAAAATTTTTTTTGGTAGTCTACAGTATCCCCAATTTGTAAGGTTTATTCTTCTTAAAATTTCTTTGCTTGGTTTATTTGTAGTAGTCACTAGCAAGCCAAGGTATCTAAAGCTGTCAAAAAGTTCAAAGATATGACATCCAAATGCTGTTTTCCGTTCCTCATTTGCTGTAGGAAACTTAGTAACCAACATATACTTGGTTTTGACTACGTTGATGACCAGACCGACCTGTTTCGTCGCCGTTTCCAATTCTAGGAAATATTCTGGAATATTTCCTAGAATAGGAAACATCAATCTGGTCAACTGTTACAAATGAAACGATCATATAAGCCAAATGACAACAATTAGAGTAGTAAGGATGACAGGAAACGGTTCCCCAATAAGAAGACGATCGTAGGAAGACCACGAAAACGATAGAACGATAGAACTTATTTGAGGTATATTGAAAACAGACAGAGTCATATATACATAAAAAGAAGAAGAAGAAGAACCAAAGGGTCGGAAAAAAGAATATCCCGACTTGAGACGAGAAAGACTAAACTGCGCAATAGTACGTGGAATACTGGAACACCTTTTGCGGCAGGTAATCTCGATAATTCCATAAAATAAATGCTTAGTGTTAATATCTGTATCCTGTAAATTAGCGAAACTAGATTTTTAGATGGTGGTAGCATGTGAGATAAAACTGTAACTGGAATTGAAACAACTATTATAAGATATTGTTAAATGCTCGAATATACGAATTTTGCAAATAAATAGCAGATATTGATCACATGATCACAGCTCTTTTATTAAATCTTGTCCAAGTACTTTGACTCTCAGATCTTTCTACGTTTTTTAAGTGGAATAAAAGAGGCAAACTTCAAAAAAACTTGACGTTGATAATTAATAAAAAATATATAACGTTTTACACATACACGTCAAAATATTTGGCTTTTCAACAATTGAACGAGTGTCATAAACCTTGAAGTACACTTATACAAATAACGAACACTAGACAAAAAGACAAACAGTTTAAAAGTTGTTTAGTATGCTACAATATTGCAATAGCAGAAGACAGAAAGTCTTCTGGTCGTTCATATTTATCGCAAATGTTAAAGTGACATCTGGCATATAACAACTAAGATGGACTCTATGGTAAACTGAACATTGACCACAAGTAGAAGCGACCAGTCCTCTTCAATATTTAAAGAGCTTCTGATAATCTGGTAAAACCATTAATAATAAAGAAAAATCAATCAAGGATGATCGTTGAGATACTCTGCATTATGAAGTATAAAAGGATCACCAAAATTCAACAGCAGCATTAATAAAAGTATTTGAAACTAAACATAATTATTAAACAAAAATGCAAACAAGCGAAAGAAAACTGGAAAAAACTGTAAAACTCAAAAATAAATACAATAAGGACACAAAATATGCAATCGCAACCATTTGAAACAACACAAAGAGTTAGACAAGGAGGTAGTTTAAGCCCAGTCCTTTTTATAAATGTAAAAGATGAGATAATGAAAGAAGATAAGAAACTCTTTAAAAATAATAATATAGTATGGAATTCAATGCAATTTATAAATGCAGAGATATTTGTGTATTTGCAAATGACATAATATTAATAAGGAATAATAGCAGGAAACAGCACGAAAACTAAAGGACAATTAAAACAAAGTAAAACTCAAAAGCAAAAAGATACAACCTAAATGTAAATAAAGTAAAGACACAGATAATGAAAATAACAAGGATAAAAGGCATAGAAAATCTTATCGAAGTGGTAATACCGTTATTTGACACAATAAAAGAGAAAAAATTAGCATCTTGAAGATCAGATTTCAGATGAGCTGATCATGTAGTGAAAGTGGAGGTTTCTAGACTAAAGGGAAGTTCAGGAAAAAGGTGGAAGGATATTAGATTTGTTAGACCTGGAGAAGATCGGCGTGAGACTCGCAAGGTTGATGGCATAGTTTGGAGGAGAACAGTACTCGATTTGGGCTGTGGTGCCATTAGATAGAAAAAAAGATACACGGTTTTTAAAGTATAATTCAAAACAGTGAAATTATAATTTTTAGCCCCGCCCTACCCTAATCTTCCATAAAATTGGACCTACTATTATACTTATATAATATGTATATGTGTTTTAACAATTTTAACAATTTCTTTTTTTATTTTAGGTATGTAAGAGCTTGATTTTTGAGAGTATATGGTAAGTTTAGTAATTATAAAGATAATAAATTATCAACTAAGTTCTGAATTCGACTAGTAATTATTTTTTCATATTATAATAATTTATTAAACAACCTACACTTATAACTTCTTACTTAATGATTTCTCTATCGCATTTAGCAGGGTCGAGATTTAAAGGCACTTGCTGCAGTCAGTTTTAAAACTTATTGTGTATCTATGTCCTGAAGATTTTATTATTCAATAATTAACAGTACTTCTGACTTTGTAAGTAATATATATATATATATATATATATATATATATATATATATATATATATATTTATATATATATTTATATATATATATATATTTATATATATTTATATATATATATATATATATATATATATATATGTATGTATATATGTCCATCTTCTCTCCGCCTTTTTTTTCTTCCGTCCGGAATATTTATCAAGGTTGTTTTAGAAGGAAAGAAAGAAAGACCTCGTACCTAGGCCGTATAATGAGAAATGACAAATATTGTTAGTAAGTAGTGTGCTACGATTAATAAGTAGAGTAGGCAGAAGAGTCATGTCATGGCTTCGCAATATGAGAACTTGGATGGGCATGAACGTTCAACAATTACTAAGAGTAACGCAGAAAAGAGAACAATTTGGTGTAGTGATTGCAAACCCCCAGTAATGGAATGTACTAGAAGAACAGGATTTTAAAAGTATCACTTTATATTATATACTTTATATTATATGTATCAATCCCATACATTAATCTAGTACTTCTATACAATCCCCAGGGTCTACTAACTAAGTGTTAAGTATTTCCTATCTTCTGAGCGTATTTCCATTAGTAGGTATGTTTGTTGCAAGTAATATTTTGTTTATCCTTACAAATCATCCAGCAACAAGGTTTTAAAACGAATAAACTACATATTATACTTCAAATAATTTCAAATTCACCAAAAAACTGCTAATTCAGTAGAAGAACTTGATAATAAATGCCACTAATCGTTTCTACAACGTCTTATTATCAACTGTCGTTACAAGCTATTTACGACATTATCGCAAACGCAATTAACAAAAGAACATAAGCAAGCTATGGGTTCCTAATGTGCCACACTAAAACTATTTGTGCCGACCAGTAAAAAATTTTAAAAGCTAAATACAAACAAGAAACACCGGTGATCCTAATGCCACAATTATGTAATCTGTTAGTTAGGATCGCCGGTGATCCTTGTGGCAGTCAATGTGTTAACAAATTCGATAATCGGACATAGCATAAAAAAAAGAAGAAGAAAATAGCCGAAAAATTTGTAAAATAGGAAAACAAATATTCATAACATAGAAGAAAAAAAACATTTGTGCAATGGAAACAGTCCATACTTATTTTGTAATAGAACGTAGACACTTTAATTAACTAAATGACCCCAGCTATAACTTAAACGGTTGCAAAAGACCATGATTTTTAATGTTTCTTTGTAATTATTTAGTAGTAGGCTAGCTCAACTATAATACGGCCATAAAACAAATAAAACATTGTGTGGCGTAGCGATTGAAAATGCCAACTAGATATTTTGCATAGATCTTCTAGAGATACATTTGAAACACTAATTGTAGTTGTGCATAATTACTTATAAAATGGACAGGGAACACGCGAACCTACTATTTCAACTCTCGGTATGTTAACTTAGCTAATTTACTCTGTTACGATTATATTCTTTCAACACTTTCACACAAATATCCATATTTATGTATGTGTGTTCATTATTTCACAATGGTGAGCACAAGTAAACAGAACTGTCTGATTGGATAGATAACTGACTGGGTACTTACTAGCAAATAAAAAAGAGTTAATGAGAGTTTGTACAACAATGCATATGATTCATTATCAATCACGAAAATCGGTTTAAGTACCTATTTGCTGCCGCATTACGCTCGTTACAGCTTTACAACTATCCGTAGGCGATCGAGTAATGTTAGCTAAATGTATCTATCATATGATCTAGATTCCGTTCTAGATGTTCCTTTATTGAATGTTACTAGTAAGAAGCAGTAAAACCAACTATAAATATTATATGTAGCTAATTTACAATAACTAGAGCTCAGGAAATGTGCACTTAAAAACCCTAAAATATACATGCAAGTATGCACAAAAAACAGTTAAAATATGCACTTAAATATGCTTTTTATTTTTTTTAATGATTTAATGCATATGACTAAAAAACGCAGATACTTGTATTGAAGGTATTTAAATTATTTTCTGCTAAAGTCACAAAAAATATTTATTGAAATTTGTATTATCTACTTATCATGTACTATAGCAGCTTTGAACTTACACACCCCTACAGAAATGTAGGGTCGTATTTATGATAGGGTCGAAGAGGAGATAGAAAAAATACCCAAATGTCATATTTGTACTAGGAGACCTCAATGCCCAGATTGGAAAAGAGAAATTTTGATTTTGATTACAGAACAGATTACAACAAATTGCAGGAAAGCATACAATACACAAAAACACGAATGACAATGGGCAAAGACTATGTAACCTAGCAACAAGAACAAATTTGTTTATAAGCTCAACAAAATTTGAACACCATAAAATACATAAGGCAACATGGAGGTCACCAGATCAGAAAACATACAGTTAAATTGATCACATAATGATTAATAAATGAAAACAATCGCCAACAAAAAAAAGATGTAAGAACATTTAGAGGTGCATGTGCAGATTCAGACCACTACATGGCCACAGCCACTATAAGACAAAAAATTAAAATTGAAACAAAACAGAAAAACCAACATAAAAAGTGGAATGTCAATAAATTGAGCAATGGATAGGTAAGAAAAAAATATAAAGAGTTTAAATACAAGAGAAATATAAAGCAGAACATATTCAGACAGAATAGAAGACGATCAAAAAATCAATAGAAGAAAGTGCAAATATACAGGTAGGTAAAAGTCACGATAAAACAAAAAACGGATTGTATAACGAAAAATGTAAAGAAATAACAGGAAAAAGTGCAAACCAGAATTAAATGGCTAAGAACAGATAAAGAACAAAACAGAGAAGAATATGGAAAATTAAGAAAGAATGCTAAGAAAGTGATAAAGCAAAATAAAAGAAAATGGGTAGAGGAAAAAATGCACTAAATAAAGCAGGACAGAACAGAAATACGAAAAATTTTTACAAAAAGATTTAAAAACAAAACAAAAAATACAAAGGTAAAACAAATGGAATAAGAAAAAGAGGGAACAGTGATAAAAGAGGATCAAGAATACAAGCAAGTATGGAGGAATTACAACAGAGAGCTCTTGACGGAGGAAACAAAAGGAAAAAAAAATAAATATTAAAAGGAAACGGTACACGGAGAAGAATCAGACGAAGTAGATGAAGTAGACATCGAAATTTCAAAATAACCAACATTAGAGGAATTGGAGGAAGTAATACAGAGAAGCAAAAATGAGAAAAAGGGAACTGAGAGGAAAAATACTGGCACTATTGGAAAATATATGGAAAGAAGAAAAAATGCCAGAGGACTGGGAGGTAGGGCAGATTATAAAAATATATAAAAAGGGAAACCAACAAATTTGTGCAAATATAGAGGAATAACGTTACTAAATACAACATAAAAAATATTGACATCAATAATAAAAAGAAAATTATCAAAGATCACAAAGAAAACAGTGGGACAGTACTAATGTGGATTCACAGAAGGAAGATCTAGAGTAGTTGCAATACATACAATCAAATAAATAATGGAAAAAGCAAATGAATATAAAGTAGAATTGGAAAGCAATTTCCAATCATTCATTGATTCAATCAGTCATTTGATTCAATTAGTCATTTGATTTAATCAGTCATTTGATTCAATCAGTCATTTAATTAAATTCGTCATTTGATTTAATCAGTCATTTGATTCAATCAGTCATTTGATTCATTTAAAAGGAAAGGATTAATGATAGCACTTAAAAGGTTAAAAATTTCACATAAACTCAGAAAATTAATAGAAATGACAATTAAAATTAGAAAAACTAGCATAAAGAGACAAAGAGGAGAGACAGAGGAATAAAGTATAAATAAACGGATGAAAGAAGGAGATGTCTTATCAACAACGTCATTTAATTTGGCCTTAGAATATGTATTACGAAATGTAAATAAAGGAAATCTAAGAAAAAGAGGTGATCAAATAATCACATATGCAGGCGATATTGCTATGATTGCAAAGAACAGAAATATAATGAAAAAAAAAATCTCAGAAGAAATAAAAAAGAAAGTGAATGTAATGGGACTTAGATTAAATTAAGAAAAGACAAAAATATTAACATTAGAAAAAAAGCCAATGAAAGAAAAATTCAAAATAGGAACTTCTGAGTTTAAAGAAGTAGGAGTTACAATAAGCAAAACCAGAGACAGGAAGTCCGAAATAAAAGACAAAATATTAGCAGCGAATAAAGCTTATTTTGCAAACAAAAGATTACTTAAAAGCAAAACACTGACTAAGAAAACTAAGATGAATATTTGTAATACCATAATTAGGCCAATATGATCATACGAAAGGGAAACAATGACGATAATCAAAAACGATGAAGAAGACTTAAGAATAGCGGAGAGAAAAATTATGAGAACATTACTGGAACCAATCAGAACAGAGCAAAATGAATATAGAAGCAGAACAAATGCAGAGATCAAGAAAGAACTTAAGAAAGACATCGTTACTAAAATATAGCAATGCAGAGTTGGTTAGGTCACATTTGGAGCGAGAAGATGAAGCAGTGACATACTCAATGACAGAATAGAATCCAGGAGAAAGAAAGAGAAAGGGAAGATCAAGAAAGTGTCTGCAAGAAGTTAAAGACCTCCAAAGGGCAGGAGTCAGAGAATGGAGAAGAAAACTAGAGACAGGAAAAAATGGATAAATATCGTCAAAAAGATAACATAAACAAAAGCGACTGATCCACCCAAGAAATAGGATCTAAAAAGCATTCGCTATTTAACATCATCCTTGGGTGTATAGCCATTATAATATATATATATATATATATATATATATATATATATATATATATATATATATATATATATAATATATATATATATATATATTTATCAAATTATTCTCGACCGTACTGTGTTAAATATTATTTTTAGTCTCAGCAATTGGTCTGTATGAAATAAAACTCTATTTGTTATTTCTCAATATTTCGTCACGATTTTGTGACTTCTTCAGGAGAAAACTGTAAATTTATTATAATTATTATATGTAAACAAAATTAATATTTCAATACTTACAACTTAAGATTAAAAATTTAAATTTTGATAACATATCCAATTAGATAAATGACATTTTTTTTTTGATTTTAATTTATTTGGGAGTTATGGTAACCGCAATATTTTATAGAGTGAATTCCCATTGTACAGTTTTTAGCGAATAAGTTTTAATAAACAATTACATATTGTGACAGTATTATCCATATAATAAGGTGGAAAAGTAGAATATTGAGAAAGAATCAGGAACATGGTAAATTGATCTATAAAATGTAATTGATGGTACGTAGTCAGTTATTGGTCTGATGTTGTTAGATACTGATATTAAGATCTATCATATCATATATTGTTTAGTATATTACAGTAGATATTACTTAAATGGTTGGTGTCTGTCTTATAATTGATAGATTCTGGAGTTTTATTAATGTGTACCATTTCAAGGAAAATTCGATTTTTATAATTATCAATTTGTTCTAAGATTTTTACATTATTAAAGTCAAAGTATGTCCTGTCTTTAAGTGGTGGTCCACTAAGGCACAAGAGTTTTTTCGTAAGTTACAGCCACTTTTGTGTTGAGTGACACAAAAATAAAAATAAAAGTTAAAACTCCAAATTCACTAATGAGTAATATAATTTATAGGATAAATTGCAGTCAATGTCAAAGTTGTTATATTGGACAAAGTCAACAGTGGCTTAAACAACGCTTAAATATTGTTTACAAAGCAATAAAATTGATGAAATGTACTCAGTCACGAAAAATCGTAATAATATTGTATTAAGGCAATAGTGTGAGCAATCCCTTCTCCCTTCCCTCAACAACCACCTCAATTCAAAAGTTGTAGAATAGAGGACATCCCTACATATATCTGCCAGCAGAGACCCTTCTATCGCCTCCTCCAAGAACATAATCTCATCCCTAATTTAGACTCGATAAAAGTTTTTCCAGTCCAAAAGGTGGCCTCAATCCGAACTACCAAACTCCTAGACATCGCCACCATCACGGCAAATTTTCGAAAAGTTATTAAAAACGACCACATCCGAATCGTCGCTCGTCTACCTAAATCCCAAAATCCACAACCCAATCCAAACAATTCGTCAATCTTCCACCTAGTCATAGCCGGCGTGGCAAAAACCCTTTCCCAAAAACTCATCAAGGATAACTTATCCGAAAATAATTTTCCATTCACTAAAGTAGTTCGAATAATCGCCCGCTCGACCAACCAACCAACCTCCTACATCAGGGTATGCACCAACTCTGAAACAAAGTTCGCTAAAGCGCTCTCGAGCGGTATTCTGATCGAGGGTGAACGGTTGGCCTGTGAAATTCCACGATCAGGCAACTCCGTTCCCATTCGGTCAAAGTATTGCTCTAAATGCTGCAAAAGCGGACATTTCAACACAGAAGGCCCTGAAAAATCAATAATTTGCCCGTTCTGCGGGCTCAGCCACCGGTCCTCTGCCTGCCCCACGATATCTGCTCCCAAATATCCTAACTGTAACGGTCCTCACCCCGCTTTCTCACCACGATGTCCTCACCGTAGCGCTTATCCCGCTAATTATAACCAAACCCAACCAGTATATACAGAGAAGCAAATCCCTTCCTGTGACCTATCCTCCGATATGAAATCCCTGATCCATTTCACATCCATGCTCCTTTTCAACGTCTTCCCTGAAAAGAAACTCTATTTCTTAACCAAATCTCAAATGCAATGTACTGATGTGCTGTAGCCACTTCATGCACAAACAACCTCATCAATCAAACCTTTACCCACCTACACATCTAAAAAACACACCAAACAACATCCACTTACGCTCACTTTACCTCCACTCCGCTCACAATCCTAAACAATAAGCACCTAAATCACATACCACAATTAATAAACACATAATCCTAACCAGTAAACACACAAAAACATCACAAACATACAACACATCACCTACACTGTGAGGACCGCATACACTCCTTAAGAGTCGATTATATAATCACAAGGACAGGGGGAGATAGGTTTTCTGTGGTTGCACAATGATACCTGATCCTAGGTGAGGATATAGCCACAGCTATCCTCCACGCGTTTTCCAACAAACAAAAAAGGGCCAACAATCTAAAAGGAATCGTTTTTCCATGGAACTTGTACTTCGTGACAGGCTTGGTTCACTTGGCTAACTCTTCCGGAAGATACAATTTCCACCTCTTGCCTTCTTCTTGTTCTCGGTATCCTTCCCGTCCTCCTCCTCTTCCTATACACTTCTTTAGCGGCGGCGCCCCTAGTCTTGGGAGCCCACAACCCGAAGTCGTATGAGCGAAAACTGGCATTTCAAACCAAACAAGCATTAGCATCCACATAATCAAACCCACCCTTGAAGAAGCATAGAGCTTATAACAAGGTAAAAACGCAATTGACTTGTGCGAGCACTGCCAGATCTTTATTTGACGTAAGATGTTATAATACACTCCAATTCAATTCCAGGTTATACAACAATTCAAAGAATTTCAATATAGTTTTACTGTGATCCGTGATTAAAAATAATTTATGATAATTTCTAAACCTAAAACTATAACTTCAATATCATATCTTTAATAATTCGTATTTTTAATGCTTCAATATCTGTAAATTTTTGATCGGAATAGATTTTTGATTGTAGATGCCCCCGATAAAATAATCATTTGGAGCTAGATCTCCCGATCTCGAGGGCCACTTAATATTACAGTCAAGTCCAATCAAACAATTATTAAAGCTGTTTTTTAGGAATTCCTTAACATTCCAGTTATTGTGCGCAGGACACCCATCCATTTGAAATCAAATTTCTTCTTCATCTGGAGCTATTTCTGCAAGTCTGGTTAAAATCTCTTTTGTAACTTTTTGAATTTAAATTTTCCTCATTATATGGTATATATGTGGGAATATATATGGGAAAAATGGTCCAATAATATTTTGTCTAAATATTCCTAACCAGACATTTATTTTTCGACGATATTGGGTATGGCTTTCAGTAATATTCTCAGGCTGTTTTGTCCACCAAATCCTATAATTTTGAACATTTGGTTCATTATTTAATATGCATAATCACTAAGCAAAATGTTTTTTAAAAATTGTCGATCTGCATTAGACCTCACTAAAATTTCATAACAAAATTCCGCCGGGCGCTTAGCAGCCCCTTGTCTTAGTTGTTGATGATTATAATTTATATGAATGGAATTTATTCCTTTTCAAAATTTTTAAGGCCGTGGAATTATGAATATGAAACTGGTCTCTTATGTTTCGAGAATTTATTCCAGGATTTTCTATAATTGCTGTTAATACATTTATTTCATTTTCATTTTCTAAATTTCTTGGTATCTCAGCAATATTTTTTGTACAGGTACAATCAGAAATCACGGTCCCAATATTTTTAAAATTTTGTAAAATCCTTTGAATTGTTAAATGACCTGAAATTGGTCTATTGGGATATCTTAAGCTAAATAAAGAACTGAAAATTCGCGCAGTATTGCCTGAATAAAACATTTTTATTATTGCTACTTTCTCCTCAACAGAATACATTTTTTACTATTTTAGAAACATAATTATGATTAAACGCAACATGTCATACACACTCTCACGCTACGTGTGGCCTGACTTTAAGGGGTGGCCTGAAAAATGTATTATATTCTTGCAAAATTTTGGAATACCAACTCGGCAATTTGGAACTCAGATTCGTATTCAGAGCACCAAAAACCTTTGGAAAGTACACTCTGTTTTATATGTCTGAGGTTTGTCGTCCTGTATAATCCATTGCATTTTATAGAACGATTTGACTTTAGCGTTAAAATCTCTTTATTTTTTTTATCAGAAGTCAATGCTTTATTTACAGACGAATATAGATTTTCCGTAATTTTGAAAAAAAGAGCAAAACTAGCGTAAATATATCAGGGGCAGATAAAACTTATAATCAATTATATTATTATTTTATATTTAATAAATTTACTTATATAATGAATTCTAAGAAAATTTCTTATTAAAAATAAAATAATACAATTAAAAGTAAACTCAATAATTGAAAATTGGTTTTCAGTAGCTTTAATATATGTTAGGTAATTCAAAAGAAAGAAGAAGAAGAACAGTCTCGGTACGTACACAAAACGTTATTAAAACCACGCGGATTAAATATAAATCCCACTGTCAATTCAGTTGAATCAGAAAGGCAAAAAGGGATCTTATCAATGAAAATATTTTAAAACTGTCACTAGATATCTCCGAAGTGGGCCTTAATATGAAAATATTAAAAATCTCAGTGAAATCCTTTTGAATACACCCAATAGCGACTCGGCGTGGCATTAGGTCGTATTAACATGAAAATGGTATGACAGCTGAATACTGTTTGGTTCTTTAAAAGAGAAAAACGCCTCCGGGGTATGTATAGTCTAGAATCATCGCTCCGAAATATACTGGATATCTACCCATTCATATTCATTTTGTATTCGCCAATTATCAGCGGTCGGTATGTTTGTTTGAGTGAATTTGTATGCATGGAATAAATGATACACGGTCTCTGTTATCATATAGTTTGTATCGCTTTTACTCTAATTGACTGCACTCGTCACCATTGTCGCGAATTAGGAAATACACCATCAATAAATTTGAATTATTATACTTTGTTACATCAACATTTATTATTTGCATAATATAGAGAAGGTATTTGACGTCTAGCATAATTTAATACAAATCTATAGGTTTATTAATTGACCAAGATCATAGATTTTAAACAATATCTACAGTATCTGACTATCAGAGAAATGTCTGCGTTCAATTTTTGACACCAGAGGAAACATTACTATATTACTGAATTATTTACTAAACACCCCCGAAATCGGATATCAAATTGAAGCTTAAAATGCGGTAATTACTTCGCGCGAATGCAGTTACGGTTTTTTAAGCTTGTAACGCGTTGTAAGACTTTCTAAGCTACAAACGTCTCTAATACTGTATGTATGAATTGTAAGAAAGAAACTGGAAAGTTCTAGATACGACAATATATACAATACTTGCTGAATACGGTTGTTTAAGACATGAAATCGAAAAATAACGTCATATTGTCAAAAACGTATATGCATTTTGATAAACTTGCGATGCAGGTGCGATTTTTTAACATACACCAGTCGATTCCGCATACCTGAAATACCCATAAAAGTGTGGTTTTATCTTAAATTTAAAAATGCTGATACTACCACTTGTCGGTTTATAACGTTCTCCGCCGTTTTTCGACTTCCAATCGCCACTTGGACCGGTTGTTCCATAGGTCTTCCTCTATGGCCCTCTCTCTGTTCCTTATTTATTTTTTCGCTACAACTTTATCTCGATCTACCTCGTTTTCACTTTCCTTCTGGTTGCCATTTTAATATTTCTTTTGGTATTCGTTGTTCATCCATTCTTGGTATGTGTCCGAACCAGATAAGTTGTTTGGTTGTTAGGTCATCTGTGATTGTTCGTTTGATTCCGAATATTTCTCTAATGCGTTTGTTGGTAATCCTTTCTCTTCCAGATCTTCCTGCGGCTCTTCCTCAAAAATCCATTTCCGTCGCTTTCACCGTTGAATTTGTTCTTTCTTTCAGTAGCCATATCTTATAACTGTATAAAGTGATACTTTTTACTATAGTCTCATATATCCTCTTTTTATTTTCTTTGCTGATGGATTGATCCCATAAAATGTTGTTTAACATTGTGATGGCTTTTCTCCCTGACGTATTTCTCTTTTTTAAAAATGCAGATACGGCACTCTTTCTTACGACGGCAGTTTTTTCCCTAATCTTAATTTTTGTCATTTCTTGATTTAATCTTAAACCCACTACCTCCCCTTTCCCTTTTATTTCTTCTAGCATTTCTTTCATTATTTCCCTGTTCGTTATAATAATAGCAATATCGTCTGCATAGGCGATTATTTACCACCTCTTATTATTAGATTTCCTTTATTTATATTTCGTATTTTATTATAAGACATTTCCTTGTTTCATCCCTTTATTTATACTGAATCTCCTCTGTCTACATGATACATCCTCTGTCTCTCCTCTTTGTGTCTTTATGATAATTTTTGTAATTCTCATTGTCATTTCTGAGTTTATCTGAAATTTTTAATCTTTCAAGTACTATCATTAATCCTTTCCTTTTAATTGAATCAAATGCCTGTTTGAAGTCTATGAATAACATTTACAATTCTAATTTATATTCATTTGCTTTTTCTTTTACTGTCCCATTATTTTCTTTGTGATCTTTGATAACCTCCTTTTTATAATTATGTCAATATTTTATATGTTGTATTTAGTAACGTTATTGATCTATGATTTTCACAAATTTGTTGGTCTCCCTTTTTATGTATTGTTATCATCTGGCCTATCTCCTAGTGCCCAAGACATTTTCTCTTTTTTCCATATATTTTTTAGTAGTTCCAGTATTTTTCCTCTCAGCTCTCTTCCTCCGTATTTTATTAGTTCAATCCTAATTCCATCTTTACCAGGGGCTTTTCCATTTTGGCTTCTCTGTTATTACTTCCTCCAATTCCTCTAACGTTAGTTCTTTTGAAATTTTGATGTCTACTTCATCTACTTCGTCTGATTCTTCTTTGTGTACCGTTTCCTCCTCGTTATTTATTTCTTTTCCTGTTGTTTCCTCAGTCAAGAGCTCTCTGTAGACTTGCTTGTATTCTTGATCCTCTATTATCACTGTTCCCTCTTTATTTTTTATTCCGTTTGTTTTGCCTTTGTATTTTTGGTTTTGTTCTTTAATCTTTTTGTAAAAATTTTTCGTATTTCTGTTTGTTCTTTCCTGCTCTATTTCCTGCATTTTTTCTTCTACCCATCTTCTTTTATTTTGCCCTATTAATTTCTTAACGTTCTTTCTTAATTTTCTATCTTCCTCTTTATCTGTTTTTAGCCATTTAATTTTGGCTTGTACTTTTTTTCTGTTATTTCTCTACATTCTTGGTTATATCATCCGTTTTTTGTTTTATCCTGACTTTTACCTACCTGCATATTTGCACCTTCTTCTATTGATTTTTTGATCGTCTTTCATTTTGTGCTTATATTTTCTGCTTTATATTTGTCTTTTATTTGAACTGCTACTGCCTCTTTTTCTTTTACAACAACCTACCTACCTACATTAATTTATAAATTTTTTCAATGTTCTCAACATAAATATAGGACAAATTCTTATTAACTACAACATTGATGGTTGATACTGTTATACTATTGTAATTTTAACTGATTCAATTTTAAATAATGCTAGCTTCTGTCATATTTAGACAACTACCGTAAGTTTTACTGACTGCTTTGTTCCGACATCCGTCCTAACATGTCAATATTGTCATTTTTATCGGTTGTTAGCAACAGGTCCTCGACACTTTGTCTCAGGACCATGTAACCTATGTATTGTAGAGTCATACGTCGCCATGTTACCAATTCCAACGGTAACTTAAACATCTTAATTTGTAACAATATATAATGTAACATAACTTTAAATTAACAACATTTGATGGGTTTTTACCCATATATTTTAGTGGCTCATAGCATGCATACTTCGTAAGAATTAACCACATTTTGCATTAACCTTAGTCAACATTTTAAATTTTACGTTCTTTTTAATTAAAGTGGTTATATACTTTCAGGTTACACTGATGATGGAATTTACTTTCCAGAAACGTTCTGTAATGTAATTGTGATATAGCCCGTTTGAGTATTTTATTATATACCTTTTATAACGGATTTGAAATAAAAAAAATTGGGATACATGCTATACAGCCAGCTACAAGAACTTAGTTTCCTAGTGGACTTCCTACATCGTATAATATCCTTATCAGAATTTGGAAAGGAACGTCTGGGTGTTGACGAATTGGTTCATTGTACGATACAACATGTGTTATGAAAAACCGTATTTAACTAATTATTATTAATCTGCAAACTACTATTTGAACGCCAGGAATATTTAAAACAGACTACAGAGGTATAATCCATTTCCATCATTTTGATAGCACATTATGTATGCAAATCCCTAAACTGTTGATACGGGTGACTCAATAAAAAATAGATATTTGTCAACAAGTTTACAGAAGTATATAGGAAAACAATTTTAAATTGAGTATGACCACCAGGTATAAAGGTTGAAGCAGAATAGAATACAATAGTTTTGAGGGTTACTAATCTCTAAATAAAGTTGCCAGTGTCGGAGTGATTGAGATTAACAGATACTAATGAATTTGCAAGAAATGTAAGATGTTTATTTTATTGGTTATATATCAAATAATTTGTGGCCGTAACAGGGGCCGATTTGTAAAAAAATGAATATTATTTTAATCAAATTCCATTTCAGATTCACTGCTTTCTTCAGAAAATAAGAAATCTTCAACTCGAATGTTAATTATTACCGGTTCCAGCATTGCATCAGTCATATTATCTAAATTCCACATTTTATTTTCTTCTATGTGAGGATGACTAACAGCATTTTTCCAATTTTCTGGAGTTACTTTTGATAAGGAATGTTCTAATAATTGTTGTAAGTCTTCTAATTTAAAAGTGTTGTTGTTGCGTCCGACTTCACCCTTTACTTGAGCCCATATAATATTTTCTATCGGATTCAGATCACAGTGGTATGGGGGCAAACGTAAAATAATTACATCACGGTTTAATGACATTTCATCAATTATATATTTTTTATAAACTGCTTTATGTTGCCTTACAATAGGTAATAATTCTTTTTTGTCGAATTCTCCTTGTACTCAATTGCGTGTTTATCCAACCATTCGATTATCTCTCCTTTTTTCCATGCCGTTGTTGGCAATTTTTTTGCTAGTCTTGAATGCTAACTAGCATTATCCATAACTATGACAGAATTTTTAGGAATTAAATCCAACATTTGCTCAAAATATTCTTCAAAAACGTCAGCAGTCATTTCCTCGTGGTAATCTTTGGTTGATTTTGTAATTTAGAAACTGATTTAAGGTTAATGCTAACAATAATCTATAGATAGTAAACTACGATTTACAATTATAATGTTTAGTGATACGTCTAGTCAAACAGCAAAAGCAAAAATTGGCAACGAACTTACTGGAAATGTACAGATTAAAAGAGGTGTCCGTCAGTTGTGTATTTTATCTAAACTTCTATTCAATATTTATTCTAAGGAAATATTTAACAAATATATGGAAAATGTAAATTAGGGCATAAAAATAAACGGTGAGTTAACAAACAATATAAGATATGCCGACGACACGGTTATCCTTGCCAGTACCATAGACGAATTACAGCAGGTAATTGAAAGAGTTTATTCAGTTAGTGAGGAATACACAAGGATCTACAGACCGAGAGTTTGGTACAAATTCCACGACTTCGCGCAATCGTACCTGTAAGTTCGTATAGTCGACCGGAGTTACAATTTGCCAAATTTAAATGTAATCGTTTCTACTCATTCATATTAATATTATAATGTATATTATATTAAAGTTTTTAATATTGGTAATATTATTAAAGCTGTTAATATTATTTTTTAATATTAATAATAATATTAAGTAATTAAATATTGCGCCTTGCTTAAAAAAAGTACGAGATAAATAACTCGTTCTTTTATATGAAAGTGCAATTTTCTTGCAAATGATTTGAGAGGGGAAATTTCCAATATAACACCAACCAAAAGACAAAAATATTAACTTAGGTATATGCAATCAATATCACTGCTTAGCGTATTTTCATGGAAATCAACCGCTGTGCTGACTGGTATTTTTTTTAAATTGTGATGAATAAATGAAGTATATATTAAATAAAGGGTATTTTAAATAAATTTGTAATATTTTATACGAAAAGAAGAAAAGACTCAGTTCCGAGTTGTGAGCGTATTCCTTATATTTTCTTTAATTGTGTTAAGCTACTCGGATGTGAGTCGTTGTTATAATTATTCAAAAAAATTAATTTACAATATTTTTTATTAAATCAAATGAGAAATATTATAGCAAATTCAGAACTACGAAAAAAAACAAATTTTAATTTCCTAGCAAATTGTTTCTGAACACTTAAGATTAAAACTTGGATAATATTGTAAAGGCTTTTATACACTGAAATTAAATTAAAAAAGAACATGAAAAAAGTGGAAAAATAATAAAAAATTCCCAAATTTAAATTTATCTCGAAAACAAAATACGATCTGGAAAAAGAATACCGGAAATTTTTAATTTTTTTGAGCTCTTCGATTGTGTAGTACCTTCAATTTCAATTTTTTTCAACAATACTCGAGTATTCCGATTTAGTACTCTCAGCCTTTTGAAAATTTCCAAGAAATTAATATCGGATGGAGTTTCAACAAGCGAAATGAAAATCCTAAATTAAACAGCATTATGACCAGGTACAATATCTGACTGTTATGCAAATTAGTAGGTAATTAGAAGGTCAGTATGGGCAAAACCAGCTTATTCAAATTATAGGTACCTACCTTTAGTCTTGTATTGAAGGAATTTAATTTATTACCCTTAGCATACGTAAAGATATAAAAAACGAGATATTTATCTCGTACTTTTTTTAAGCAAGGCGCAATATTTAATTACTTAATATTATTATTAATATTGAAAAATAATATTAAAAGCTTTAATAATATTACCAATATTAAAAACTTTAATATATTATACATAATAATATTAATATGAATGAGTAGAAACGATTACATTTAAATTTGGCAAATTGTAACTCCAGTCGACTTAGTTCACGAACTTACAAGTACCATTGCGCGAAGCCGTGGAATTTGTACCAAACTCTCGGTCTGTAGATCCTTGTGAGGAATACGGGCTGACCCTCAAATTTAAGGACACAAAGTGGATGTTAATAAGCAAAAAAGCAACAACCTGCTCGACAATTACGGATAAGTTACATATTAATTGACCATGTAGAATCTTATGTGTACTTTGGCACCAACGTAAATGCAAAATTGGAACAGGCCACAAAAATTAAGGCGAGAATAGAACGAGCTAGAGGAGCATTTATCAATATGAAAAAGCTCCTCATAAGCAAGGATTTGTCTCTTCCCCTAAAACTACGTCTAGTTAAATGCTACATTTTCCCGATCTTACTATATGGTGTGAAGGCCTGGACGCTAAAGAGACGCTCACGAGAAAACTAGAAGCATTCGAAATGTATCGATGCATTCTTCATATATTCTGGACCGAACATGTCACCAACATAGAGGTAATCCAAAGAATCGGAAAGAAGAAAGAAATCGTGAGCACAATTCAACAAAGAAAGCTTGAATATTTAGGCCACATAGTGAGACACGATAAGTACCGTCTACTGCAATTGATTGTCCACAGGAAAATAAACAGTAAGCGAGGGCCAGGCAGGATATGACACTCGTGGCTCCAAAATCTGCGGAAGTGGTTCGGGCTCACATCGGTAGAACTATTCAGAAGCGCTGCAAACAAGATCCGAATTGCCATGTTAACAGCCAACGTTCACAATCAACAGGACACTTGAAGAAGAAGAAGAATGTTTAGTTTTGTTCTTAACCTAAACTGCCGAGTATAGCGACATCAAAAGATTTGTATCGGTACTACAAGTGACAATTAGGTTAGTTTGACCTTGAGCTATCTTCGTGAAACGTCTAGTTATTAGTGGTCTGTGGTATATTTATTCTAATCATATTTTGTATTAGAAAATTATTATTATTAAATTTTTAAATCCTAATGGACTGCCGTATAATAAAATTGTCTAGATGGAATTAATCTGAAATCACAGTTACTCATCAAATATTTTTAGTAAAACTTTGTAATCACATTAAAAATATATCATATTCAATAAAAAAAATGTATTCAACTATTTTATACGATGTAGATTTAAATTTATTATTAGAACCGTGCTTTTAGAAAAAAGTTTCTAACCGAACTGTACGAGGAACTCGGAAGTAAAAAAGACAACTTTTAGTCACGTGTCAACATTTTTCTCAATATAGCTTCCTCCTGCTCTTCGCGATGGTATCGGCTTTAATATTACGGTAGATAACTTCGAGCCAAATCGAAAAAGTTTTACAAGAACAAAAAATGATCCCGCATTTGTATTGTACTGATGGTAATGACGTGTTCTGACTTGTATTTCAAGAAGATTGTTTCAAGTTTTATCATTATTTTCACATTTGTGATTTATGAGTGTTTGTAGCGTTTTTCTATATTAAATATAGCTACTGTAAGCTAATATCGGATAATATATACCATACTGATAAATCCATAGTGAAAATGTATAACGAAAATTCATATTTAAAAATTTATAACATTTTTTTTAATATGACAAAACAACCAGTATGACATTAAAATAGTTAATGTTTTTAGGATTGCGTTTTCAAAGTTTAACACACCTACATTTACTGAAACTACGATTACAATTAGATCATCAGCGATTACGACATAATGACCCTTATTTAGACGGTGATATTTATCTCTTTGGTGTGTTTAATAGGCAGATTCTGTTTTCATTAAGAAATTATATACATATATATATATATATATATATATATATATATATATATATATATATACAGGGTGAGTGGGGAGGAACGCACCAAACTTTAAGACTGTATAATATACGTAAAATAAGTAAAAATAACTCATAATATGTTGTTATTCGATTTTCATTTGTTTTCGAGTTATAGCGATAATAACACAAAGTTGTAATTTTACTGCTACTTATCACATTACTGTAACAGGTATCTGTGATTCGTTTAATAATTAGTTAACTGTCATAATAGTGTAGTGTCAACGTGATTTAATGTCTATTTGACAGTTTGTATAAAAAAAGTTGTTGCAAAATGCCACATACTTATTCAAATAGTGATTATGCAAATATGGTGTTTGTTTATGGCTTTTGTAATGGAAACGGTAGAGCTGCTGTTGAAGAATATCGTCAACGGTTTCCAAATCAGAGAACTCCAGATAAAAATGTATTTATTAGAGTTTTCAACAAACTATGCGAGACCGGAACGCTTCCTAGTTATAAAATAATATCGAAACGTGCTCCCCGAAAAAGTTTACAAGAAATACAAAATATTCTGGATTCAGTAGAAGATGATCCAGGGATCAGCTCACGAAGAATCGGTACTCATTTAGCCATTCCTCAAACGAGAGTAATTAACACACTTCACGAGCAAGGTTTATATCCATACCACCTACAACGTGTACAGCACCTACAACCAGAAGATTATGCTAGCCCTATGCAATTTTGTCGATGGATAAATAATAATCGTCGTGTTATATCCCGCATACTTTTTACCGATGAAGCAACATTCACCAGAGACGGTATTAATAATAGCCGCAACTCACATGTATGGTCAGATGAAAATCCACATGCAACAATTGAAGCTAGTTTTCAGCACAAATTTTCGGTAAACGTGTGGTGTGGTGTGATCGACGGTTATTTAATTGGCCCTTTCATATTTGAGAACCGCCTTACAGGAGAGGAGTACTTGAATTTTTTACAGAATGAATTGTCAGGACTCCTACAGAACATTCCACTAAATATCAGAATGCAAATGTATTATTAGCACGATGGAGCTCCTGCACATTTTGCTCGTCAGGTCAGGCAACATTTAAATACAAAATTTCCAAGGCGTTGGATTGGTCGCAATGGTCCTATTAGTTGGCCCCTCCGAGGTCTCCAGACCTAACACCATTGAACTATTTTTTATTTGGCTGGTTTAAAAATGAAATTTACAAGGTAAAAGTCGACACTTGCGATGCACTAATTCGACGCATTAAAAATGTTGCAGCCACAATTAGAGCAAATCATGACGCAATCAGAAGAGCAACGTTGAATGTTCATAGACGAAAAATGCTTACAGGTCAATGGTGGTATTTTTGAAAATTTATTATAAGAACATTTAACATTAAATTAATGTGTGATACAACTTTGTGTTATTATCGCTATAACTCGAAAACAAATGAAAATCGAATAACAACATATGAGTTATTTTTACTTATTTTTACGTATATTATACAGTCTTAAAGTTTGGTGCGTTCCTCCCCACTCACCCTGTATATTAGTGTTTCTTTGGTTTAGGTTCAATAAATATATATTACATGTGGAACTAGATTTTATTTTCGATAGCAATCAACGTTTCGGCAGGAAACCCTTGCCTTTGTTTAAAACGTAACACGGGACACAAACATTAACGAACTGACAAAAAAAAGTTGTCTTAACATTTTGGTTCTCTGGTATTGTGGATTTCTCACATTTCACTGGTATACATCACTGTGGGTCTGATTACTGTCGTAGACTCGCACTTCTGTTCACTAGCTGTTCTTGACACATTTTTTGCTTTCACTAACGCATCGAAGGGTCACTAAGACCCTATCGCTCTGCTTCCCTTCATTAAACTTTTGTCTATCTCTTTTTCCTCTTTTCCAGCGTTCCTTACGGTTATTCCTGAGTATTAAAAATTCATTTCATCTTTTTGCTTCTTCTTCAAATTTCTGAAAAACTTTTTCTAAATGTTTTTTTTTGTTCTTGCTAGTATTAACACATCATCGGCATACGCTATGTACTGTGCATACGCTAGGCAAAAGAAAATTATTAATATTGATAAATAAAAACTTGTTCCACACTCTAAACAAGGGAGGTCTTTTCGGCTGGTTTTCTGAAGTTATCCAATAATAATCAGGTAAAGATCTGGACCTCTGAAGACACAACTGAGGGTGACGAAAATCAACCCTGGGGGTCGTAATGGTCTATGCTGGGGATCAGCTGTAAATCCAATATGGAATAACTTAAATCTGGAATAACTTAATTCTTTTTCTTTAAATAATTCAAAAAAATGAAATTAGAAATTCTTCCAGTGACTTTTTATAGACTTTTTCAGTATGCTAAAATTTGTGTTAGAATACGAGCACATTTGTGTTAAAGTACGTTGTTACTCTTGATAAAAATTAGGAAAAAACACAAGGTTCATTAACCCTAAAAGGTAGTAAAAAAAGTTACTGAGGAACCTTGTATGAAAGCAAAAAGCCTTAACGGTTTTGTAAATACTGTGACCTTCGAATGGTTTGACAGTATTTTATGTAAAATAGATTGAATAAGTAGATAATTTTAACTAGAAGCATGGTCCGAAATATTTTAGAATATAAAAGACCGGTATGAGGCAGAATGTTTTTATAGATAGTCTTAATAAATGATAGTTTTAAAGATAGATAATTATAATAGTATAATATAAAATAGATTTTGATGTAGAATATTTCTTAATAAAACGATGTGAAAAATGACAAATATACAGATATCAACCGTGAAAGGAGAAATGACAATGGCTGATGGTGTTTATACTTTTTATTGATAATTAGATCCACTTACCGGCTCACAGTGGCTATAAACTAAACGGGACACTCAAAAAACAAAAATGATGCTGCTTCTGCATATAGCATTCATGAGAAGGATACGGAGTAGTCAGAAAACGATGAGAATTTTGAATTATGTGACGCAATTGACGAACCTATAGCAATAACTACAGTTCCCTACAGTTCCCTACAGTTTATTGGCAAAGATGGAACAGTTTGGTTAAAGAATAAAATGGCAAAACCTGTATCAAAATCAAAAAGACAAAATACTGTTATTTAACTTCCAGGTGTAAAAGCAGTAGCATCAAAGTATTGTACTGTTTTGGACTGTCCTGATAGTACTATAGAATATATCGTACAACATACAAATAAACAACTTGCGGTTATGCGGAAATCATATAAACTGGAAAAAGATTGTCCGGCAACAGATTTCCATAAAATATGTGCGTTTATTGGGCTGCTATATTTACCTGGAATCAAAAACGGGCAACATTTGAGCACTTATGAATTGCAGGCGAACGGTGGAACAGTACCTGCATATTTTGCTGCGATAATGACACAGAAGCGCTCCCATGTCCTTGTATGAGGTATTTGTTTAGATGATCCTTAAACTAGACCAGAAAGGAGAGCTGTTGATAATTTAACATCTATTAAATAGCTTATTTGAAAACTTTGAAAATAAAATGTTTTCAATATTATACCCCGTTTTAAATATATAGCAAATAAACCTCATAAATATGGCATTAGAATCTACTCGCAGATTGATGCACGAATATTTCAAGTCCACAGTATGCAGATCTACGCTGGAAAATAACCAGAAGGCCCCTACGTACTGCAAAATGATGCATCGAGCATTGTAAAAAGATTAATAAAACCCATTGATAATACTGGTCAAAATATTACAATGGACAATTATTTTACATCTATTCCTTTGGCAAATGATCAGTTTGTGAACCACAGACTTACTGTTGTAGGCACAATAAGAAACAAGGGGTTTACCTTTAAACTTTCTCACTGTAAAAGGTCGACCAGTTCATAGGAGCATGTTTGCATATGACCAGAATGAAAATCACTGCACTATAGTCTCGTACACCCAAAAAAAAACAAAAACATCCTAATATTATCGATGATCCACGATGACGATTCAATTGATATATATATATATATATATATATATATATATATATATATATATATATAGTGTAGTGGGAATAAATCAGGCATGATAACATTTTATAATAATTTAACTAAAAAAGCGTGGATGTTGTAGATAGGATGAAGTCAGAATACACTGTAACCAGAATTAGTAACAGATGGCCATTTACATTATTTTGTACTCTTCTCAACATAGCTACTGTAAATGGAGAAATAAATTATACGAGTAATACTAACACCTTATTAGAAAGAAGAACTTATTTCAAACTTATTACATTTTGTAATCAGACAATTTGTGATATAAAGAAAACTAATATATAATTAGACCTGAAAAGGTAGGAAAAAATCTCTACACGGGACCTATGGCGTAACGTAACTTAACGACACCTATCCCGGATTAAAAACAATTTTATAAAATACTTGTACTCTAAAAAAAATTACAGTATGAATAAAATGTAAATTTTACTTTTAATTGTTTTTAAATCAATGAAAAGTCATTTACTCAATTTTAATGTATTAAAGTACCGTTCATCTGGCCTATCTCCCTTTTGCAGATTTTCATTTCTATGGCGTATATTTCTCGACACGTATTCCCCTGCTCATCTTTATTGATTTTCAGATCGATGCCATTTTTCAGACGAAACTTATTTTCTAGGTCAGATTATATGTACGAAAAGTAATGAATGCATTTAACATGGCCGTTCACCCCGGAACAGGGTCACGATTAAAAAATAAAATTCATTAGGGTTTAAAATGATTTTTTTTTAAATTGTTTTCTTTTCTAATATTTTTAATTGCAATTAAAATTATTGCGGTTAAAATATTCTGATAATTTTTGCAAGCTTAATGTTTTACTTTGTGTTTTGTACTAGATACAAGGCGTTTATATACACTTTTTTCATGTGTATTTATCTGTAAATTATATGCAACATTGTATACATCAAGGACCAATAGAGGCAGGATTAGTGCATCTTGCCAACTTGTTTCAATTTTGGCATTAAAATCTCCCATTATTTATATTGAAGATTCTTTGTTGTTGTCTATAGCTTTTGAAAGGTCTTCGTAAAGAGTATTTATTTTATTATCAGTTGCTTTTTCAAATTGATTTTTTCTTCTTGTTGATTAAGAAACCTACTCTACCAAATGTATAATCTTTCTTGCCTTTTAGTAGAGCCTGTTGCCTGAATGTACGTCCACATACCCTTCTCCTCTTCTTTATAGTTCCATTATGTCCCAATTCATGTTCCTCAAGTTTTTCATCATTTGCCATAAAACGTATGTTGTATGTTGCTATATTGAGTTGTTTGTTGTTCTTATCTTCTTCAATGTCGACTTGCCCCTCTTCTCCCCCAGAATCCCAGAATCCTTGGGAAGACCGTTATTTAACCGTTTACCGTTATTATACAGTACATTCCCTCTAGCTCGTAGTAGATCTGCTGACGTTAGACGAATCCATTTCCGAAGATTAGCCTTCCAGGATATACATCTGCATCTTGGGCCTCTCTAACCCTCAATATTGCCTTGTAGAATCAACTGTAGAAGTCGGTATTTATTATTACGCATAATGTAGCCGAGTTAGGCCAATTGTCTAATCTTCAAGGTGTTAATAATTTGTCATTTCTTAGCTTCTGAAGAATAGGTATGTTAGTTGTGTGGTGTATATGTATATGAGACCCTTAATATACGTCGGTAGCACCTCTGGTTCTTTCCATACAAGTTTTTATTTCGTAGCTATGATCTCTTTATTGACTGTGAATATCTCTGACAGTCCATTTTCAAATTGCACTGTTGTTTTTGGTTATACACTAAGATATAAGTTTGAGATTAGTTTTATTCCATGTAATTCAATTTAATTGAACTTTACTCAGGTGTTTTTTCAATTTGGTGTATATGAGCGAGTGAATGATAGTAAAAAATTTTCGTTCTTACTTTTTTTAATATTCTATCCATGACAAACAACGTCCAATTAGATTGTTTTTACGCCGAACTTTTTCTGATTTTGGAAAAAGCGCTTAAATCTTGTCTGCTTAGTTCTAAATCGTTGTAAAAGGGACAGGTTATAAATTGTTTTTATTACTACAAATGATGCCCAAAGTTGCTGGCCTGTTTTTAATGTTATAACTAGCACCCTAGGTGTCAAATTTTTGATGCTAATTGGTGTCCGCAGGAGCAACTGTTTTATCATTTCTTTTACCTACAAGTAGTCCTACTAACGTAAGACAAATTCTATTTCCCTTTTGGCATTTCTTTTTAAATCTTTCTCCTAGTTTTCTTGTATTTTTATGAAACCCCCTTATGATGGTGCCCTACGTTTTGGGACAGTTGTAACAATTTTAATATGCTACTTGGGTGGTTAAAAAGGTGAACTGAACAATCACTGGGTTTTGAGATAGGGTAAGCAAATAACTTAAATCGTTTGCAAACGGCTACTCGTATTTTGGTTGGAGAGATAGGTCGTGAATAAGGATTTCTTTATTTGGGGGACTGAGAGAAACTAACTACGAAAAAGAAATTTACAAAGGCGTAGATTTAAAATTAATTTTACTACTCCTGGTCAATGAAAGTGATTAATTCTATTGATATCTTTCTTTCTCTCTCTCTCAATATAACAATGGGGGTCATCGGAAAGGGAAGAGAAGATATAATGTTTAATTTAGAACTCGCTGGTTTCTCCCTTTCACTTTAAGTATGTAAGTATGTATATTAAAATAAAAAAATGAAAGCCAGAGGACTATACAAAACTCTATTTTAAAAATAAGTGAAATCTAACATAAATATACATAACCAAACATACAATTATAACTAAACAGGAGTTTATACAAACTTAAATATTAGTTAATATGAAATGGCACCAAAAGATAACCAATAAAGGGATAGAACACTAATGGCTCAAACAAAGCGACAACTACAACGTATTTAACAACTAAAAGACAAACCTACCATAGCCGCAAAGCCGCAAGCCTTACTATACATTAAAAGATAAAAGAAAAATTAATAATATTACAAAAAAGAACCTAATTACGGATACATAATGCGGTACATACAAATAATTATTACAAGTATTAATACAATCGGTGTTACAAATACAAATATAGAATACAGTAAATAAATTAATACAACTGCAAAATGTTCAATTGACAATGTTCAATCGCGATCGCGGCACAACTGAAATAAAGTTCTAAACAAATATGAAATCAATATACCAAGTAAACGTACTTGATATATGCAGCAACAAGATAAATGGTGTATTGTACCCATCGAGCTAAAAGACAAAAGAGGGAATGTAAAGGTAGTGGGATAAAAAATATTGTTAGACAGGAAGTGCCATCTTGAGAGGCCACATTAAACAAGGAAAAAGAGTATCTTTCCTTATTTAAGAAGTCAAATTTAGTTGGGTTATGTTGTTGCTGATATTATTGTTTGTCCCAACTATCACATGAAAGATTATTTGTATTTTTTATTAAAGGGTTTTAACAATTTACACATTTTAGACTATTATCGTTATTATTTAATTAAAACTCTATTGTGTTCTAGTGTTAAAAAGTATTCTAAGTGTATTATGTATTATTATTATGTAATATAAAATAAATAAATAGATAAACTAGAACCCCTACACCACTGAATGATTATTGTGAAGTGTCATGAAATTTAAATTTGGCGCATTCGCCTTTCTGAATATGTCCGCCATCAGAGGCCACTGTTTTGATCTCCTTTTCATAAGGAATAGATTCTCTTTTTTGTATTTTTGCTCGATGATTGTACCTTACCAAATAAAATGATTTCAGCCACGATGGGATTGCGAAACCTCTGGTTCGGTGAAAATTCAGGAATCAAAAACTATCCTATTTCTACGATAGAAACTGTCTTTCTCACAGGACCGCAGCGAAGTTTGTGTGGTAGGATGCACAACCCTCAACCCAAACCCACGTGTCTGTCGTTTGGGAGACAAAACTCGACTATTCACAAGACCGAAGCGAAGTGTCTCAGGTACTCTTAACCCAAACGCACGTCTATCTCATATGGCATATGGAACTCGTCTCTTATCTCATTCTTATCTCAAATACACGTCTGTGTCATTTTGCATATGACTCGTCCCGTAATATCTAGTTTTTAACACAGCTCTATTTTTGTACGGACTGTAAGTTTTAATCTTGCAATACAGGGAGGATCAAAACTACCACAAAGTATGTTAATATTATATAAATGCTTATATATGTCATTGCAAAACTTCAACATTGATAATTCCACAAAGATGAAATACTTATAAGCGAATGTTGGTGCTCTGTATTGAAATTTAATATTAACTGTCTTTCTTATCTTCTTATTTCCGTATACGCACGAATGGAGTACAAGAAATCAGTTCGCGAAGGGATTTTGCCTAAATGAAGTGACGTGTTTTGGAATGCAAATAATAGATTCCTCATGTATGTTCTTTTATCATCTGTTTGCTTTAAAAATTGTAGAAAACACAGATTTGGGCAATTTCTTGAACATATTTTAAACGTAAGAAATCTCCGGATTTCGATTGTTTTCGTATCATACGGTTTAAGTATTCTTGTTTTGTACAAAACAAATCATTCCCTTCTATTTAATCAAAATTCTATAAAATGGTAAAACAATGGAGAGGTCTCTTTTTAGCGATAGCATTACAAACCTCAAAATTATCGTAAAAGGTTTAGATGAATATATTAAGTAATTAAGAAATTCTTTAGTGGACTAGATAATGGCCGAAGTAATTTCCACATCATATAAAATCAGAACTCAAATATTTCTCACACACATCGTCCAGGTCGTAAGAAGCAAATTAAAAAATAATATTAATTCAGCAGACCAATCTCATAACCATATTAGTACATTTACGATCAAAGTTGATAATTTCAAGCGAACTATATCAATATATTAGAGGGTTTATGCCAGCTCCGGTTATTTGCTTCCCCCGTCATCTTGTCCAGCCCCGGAGTCGAATTGCTTTTAAATACAAACCAAATCCAGTCAAAGTAATAGCAAGACGAAAGTTGTGGCTGTAGTAAATGACAGAATAACGGCCACTAAAACAGGTGATTCCTCGGCTAAATTGTGAGAGTTATTTGGGGTTCGGACTTGTAATTATTGCTAGCTCCAAGAAGTTTATATACAGGGTGGACCACAAATGTAGTAAATTATATATTTAAAATTAAAATTTAATTTAGTATGCTTTAATATACAGGGTGGCATTCCGAAAATAAAGGAGTAAAATGCTCAAAAATGGGACACTTTTCTGTCTTTGAATTTAGATTAAACGAGGAAACTCAGGTTTAAAGACGGCCATAATGTGGCTCTCAGGTGTTTTGAAGGACCTAACGGCGAGCTTTGGAAAGTGGGTCAATAGATCTAGACTGGATATGCTATCAGGTATCAGCCTGGAAAACTACACAATGTTATTAAAGAGAAGGAGAGACTAAATATAGATATACTTGGGGTAAGCGATGTACAGTGGTCAGGAAATGGAGAGATATCAATAAATAACCACAATATTTATTACACTGGAGGAGACAAAACTGATCATCGATACGGAGTAGCTTTTATCATAAGCAACACTATTAAAAAATCAGTGCTAGGTGTGATTCAAATCTCAGAAAGAATAATAATGCTAAAAATTCAAGCACGGAACTGTAATATTAATATGATCCAAGTCTACGCTCCCACTGCTGATAAGACCGAAGATGAGGTCGAAAATTTTTATTTAGAATTGCACAATACAATCAAGTTAACAAAATCTAAAGATATTACTTACATTTTAGGAGATTTTAATGCAAAAATTGGAGTAGTTACAGTTGAAAATATAGTTGGACAGATCGGACTAGGAACTAGAAACGAGAGAGGAGAAAGGCTCATGGAATTCTGCCAAGAAAAGAATATGGTAATTGCCAATACTTGGTTTCAGCTTATTAAAAGAAGACTATATACATGGACGTCTCCTTCACATACAGAAAACCACATTGTCAGAAACCAGATAGACTTTATACTCGTAAATAGCAGATATAAAAACTTATCCTGGAGCAGATGTTAACTCAGACCACAATCCGTTAGTGGCTGACTTGAAAATAAAATTAAAAAGAATTGAACTCAGAAAACAACAACCAAAAATTAACGTAAGAATGCTACAAAACGAAGAAATAAAAAACGAAATAAAAAATAATGTGAATGTTAATATGCAAAAAACACTAACTGACAACAAACAAATTATGGATGTAAATAAAAAGTGGTGTAATATAAGAAACACATTACTGAAACCAGCTCAAGAAAGTTTAATAGAACATAAATCAGAGGCTAAAAAACACTGAATGATAGAAGAAATACTATTACGGATGGAAGAAAGAAGGAAATATAAAGAAAAAGATCTACAGAAATATAAAGAAATACAACGAATAATTAAGGAAAAAATCAAAACAGCTAAGGAAATCTATTTGATGAAGCAATGTAAAGAGATAAAAGAACTAGAAACAAAATATGATATGAGAAATATGCACAAAAAAATTAGAGAAGTGACTGGAATGGGTCGAAATAGACAGCAAGGACACATAAAAGACAAAAAAGCAGTACTACTAGTAGATTTACCAGAGAAGTTAAGGCGATGGGAGGAGTACGTTAGAGAACTTTTCCAAGATGAAAGAGGTGAAATGCAGAAAATACAAGAATTAAATCCGTTAGAGATACAGAAGATCACGATAGATGAAATCAAATATGCTATCAAAAACTCTAAAGACAATAAGGCAGCTGGATTAGATGAAATACCAGTAGAACTGTTAAAACTAGTGGAAGAGGACAACTTGGAAGTATTGGCAGATTTATTCAACACGGTGTACGATACGGGAATAATACCACAGGAGTGGCTAAAGTCAGCATTTATAACCATCCCTAAAAAACAAGCAGCAAAAGAGTGCTCTGATTATCGAACACTGAGCCTCATGAGTCATACTTTAAAAGTTCTACTAAAACTAATACATAAGAGAATATACGAAAGGCTAGAGGAGGATATTAGCGAGACGCAGTTGGGGTTCCGAAATGGAATGGGTACTCGAGAAGGACTATTTGCCATCAACATATTAATTCAGCGATGTCGGGATGTAAATGTTGCAAAAGCACACGTGTGCTTCGTTGACTACGAAAAAGCTTTCGATAAAGTAAGACATGAAAAACTAATATCAATACTTATGAACAAGCGCATTGACAGTAAAATCATAAATATAGTGCAAACATTATATTGGAACCAAAGTGCCATAGTTCAAATTGATGGGCAACACTCAGAAGAAATGAGGATCTGTAGAGGAGTTAGACAGGGATGTGTGTTATCACCCTTTTGTTTAACTTATATTCTGAAGAAATTTTCCAAAACACGCTCAATAATATCGAAGCGGGAGTCACCGTTAACGGAAAATTAATTAATAATTTAAGAGATGCAGACGACACTGTGATCATAGCAACGAGTATAGACGATTTACAACATCTTATCGAAAGCTTGAGTATAAATAGCGTAGAAAAAGGCCACAAAATATACGTCACCTATTGATAATAAATGATAACGTCATAGAACAAGTAGAAAAATATCAGTATTTGGGAACTTTGATCAATGAGACCAATGATCATACTGTAGAAATAAACAGGCGAATAGAGATTGCCAGATCAGCATTTATACGAATGAAGCCACTCCTAACGTGCAAAAATCTAAATTTGGAGATCAGACTACGTACCATTCGCTGTTATATATTTTCAATATTATTATATGGAGCTGAGACTTGGACATTAAAAAAATGTAATTTAAAAAAAATCGAAGCCTTCGAACTCTGGTTATACCGCAGAGTATTGAAAATATCATGGACTGATAGAATTACAAATAAAGAAGTACTGGAGAGGGTTGGTAAAGAAACAGAACTAATCACCACTATACAAACCAGAAAACTGGAATACCTAGGCAACGTGATAAGGGGACCAAAATATGAAATTTGGAGACTGATAATACAGGGAAAGATTCAAGGAAGAAGATCTGTTGGCCGAAGGCAGAACTCATGGTTAAAGAATCTACGTGATTGGTACCAATACAGATCGATTGATTTGTTTAGAGCAGCAAGTTCTAAAATAAAAATAGCCATTATGATTGCCAACCTCCGTAGGGAGACGGCACTCTAAGAAGGAGATGCTGAAACGGTTGATAAAAAACTAAGTCAGAACGAAGGTAAAAAATAAGTGAATCGTACTAACTAAAAGGAAAGTAGATAAAAATCTTAAAAAAAATAAAAAGGGTGCAACTTAATCTTAATAACTGAGTAACAAAAAACACTCGAGGATCCTAGATGTTAAAGTATTCCTAAAAAAATAAATAGTTTATAGAGTTAAAATCTGGAGTTTTGCGGGGATCTACAATAGACCCACTCCAATTACCAGATACAATGCACATATACGTAAAGTTTTTGGAAGGCGAAAAACAAAAAACCTATGATATTCTGATAAGACGGTTATTCTGGCGTATTTAGCAGAATAAATGGAAGAAATTATGAATAAATTGGACACAATAAGTTCGGAATATGGTTTAAAAATAAATGTACAGAAAAAAACAAAGTAATGATCATTGACACAAACAGAAAAAACTAAACACACATAAGAAATATGACAGAGTATAAAGTGGTCAGACAATTGAATTACTTAGGCTCCATCACTAAAGTGGAGGGTGCGAAGACGAGATCCATCAACACATCACAATGACAAGATCGGCAAGAGTGAAACTCACAAAAATATGACCGAACACTAACAAAAAACACAAAATTACGCCTTATTTGAGCGTTAATATTTTCTATCGCCATATACATGTTCGCAAATCTACAAATAATTCAATACTAGTCTTTAAACAACGATATGGGGTCCTGTTGAGACCTCAGGATCATTTTTTTAACCTTTAGCTGAATAATGGCCAATTGTAGTCCAGAAATCTCGTATAGCTGAGATTTTAAGGTTTTTACACAACTTTTAGTACCTTCTACCAAGCTCAATAATTAACATCCATGAAAAGTGCATTTTGATCAGTAATCACGTAGGATTTTACGTTGGATATTTGGAAATTTTTGACGCCATTTAAGGCTTTTAAGTACTATTATAAGCTTGTACTATGTACTAGATCGAACGATGATCTAAAGAGAGAGTGCATTGGAAATGGAATACTCTAACTTCAAACATAATTTGTTACGAAAATAAACTAAAATTAATAATTGATGGATTCGACCGTAACTTGATGGAAATTCATTTTATGTAACAATAAAACACTGAAAACTTTGCTTTAAGCTATCCTTGTTAGGGTTAGAGTCTATGGAAATCAACAAATTAAAAAACACTGATATAATTCTGAATGACCAACTTGAGACAAACAGTTCTCCCCTCCTCAATCTATTTCATTAGAGACTATAAAATGTAAACGCACGCTAAAAATAAATCACTTGAGAAAGGCAATCAGCCGAAACAGCTGTAGTGATAAGTTAAAATAAATTTTGTCGAAGTTTGAAAACAAAGTTTTCAGTGTTTTATTGTTAAATAAAATTAATAACCTCTAGGCGGAGTCAACAGTCTCGTTAAGAGTTTTAAATAGAGAGCATGCCACAAACGTCAGCTAAAAAAACATAGTTGATGGATTCGACCGTTACTTGATGGAAATTCATTTTATGTAACAATAAAACACTGTAAAACTTTGTTTTCAAACTTCCATAAAATTTAGTTTTAAATCTTATCACTACAGCTGTTTCGGCTGATTGCCTTTCTCAAGTGATCTATTTTTGGCATGCGTTTACACTTTATAGTCTCTAATGAAATATGTTGAGGAGGGGAGAACTGTTTGTCTCAAGTTGGTCATTCAGAATTATATCTGTGTTTTTTAATTTGTTGATTTCCATAGATTCTAACAAAGATAGCTTAACGCCTTTATTTTGAATGTGAAGAATTTTAAATTTGTCATTAAAATAATGATTATGATCTAGCAGGTGAAGTGCTATGTCGAATCTGTTTTTCTATTCTTGAAAGCCCTTTTATGTCCTGCTATTCGTTTATCAAAGTTTCTACCAGTTTGACCGATGTAAGTTTTTGGGCAGTCGCCACATTGAAGTTTGTACACACCACTGTTTAAGTGTTTTTTATTTTGGCTCTTGTTATTTTTAATATATTTGCCTATGTTGTTATTTGTTCGGAAAGCTGGTGTTATTCCTTTCTTTTTTATGTGTTTGGCAATTTTTGTTGTTATTTTGCCTGTATATGTAATCGAGCAGAAGGTATTGGGTTTTTTCTCTGGTGGTGGAAATACTAATTTCAGGGTTTTCTTGTCTAGTTTTTGATTTAACATTTTATTAATTGTTTGTTCGTTGTATCCGTTGTTTACTGCTATTTGCTTAATTATATTTAATTCTGTCTCAAAGTTGTATTTTGACATCGGAATTTCTGTTAATCTATGTAACATACTATGATAAGCTGCCAGTTTATGTTGTGTTGGATGGGATGATGAATTGTGTATAGTCGTGTCAGTATGGGTAGGTTTATGAAATATGGAGAAGTCATGTTTGTTTTGAAGTCTGCTAATTTTTAAATCTAAAATATTTATGGATTGATTTTGTTCTGTTTCTATTGTAAATTCAATATGACTATGAAGTGAATTAATATACGGATATAGAGCCCACTGGATTTAGTTGATATTGAAAATGACTGAGATGTTTTATTGCAGAAAGAGAACTTTATGATTGTATTAGTGTAGTTATTTGAGTAAAACATAAAATTTGTGCCTAATTTTTTTCTATTTTCTTAATTTTAATTTACAACAAATTGAATTTCTTCAAATGCAGATTTACTTTAACTTTACTTTAACCCTAACTCTAACCCTTTAACTAAGTCACTTTAACCCTAAAATACAACAACAGAAGTACATACTCGATTTTTAATGATTATCCTATTTAGACAAAGATATCTTGCTGCAATGTACAACAAAAAAGTGCTAATAATCTGTTGTGTAATTTATTATAAATATTTTTACAAAACCTTCTATTTCTCATAATGCACACAACATGACTTCACCATTTTGGGTTTACCACCGTCATATTAAACATTAAAAAGGTTTAAAACATCTATATCTTAAATAAATTGAATTTTTTGTCTTTTATAACTATACTATTTAACGAATTTAACTAATTTGAGGAAAACAGTTAATAAAATATATGATAACAACTTCATATTTATAGAGTATTGTAAAAAATATTGAAATAGCGATCAGTTTAATAAATTACAACCAAACACCAAACAACTTATCTGCTCTAAACATTTATAAAGCTCTCACGAGCCAGTTTTCACATTAAATTAGCATGGCCATTGTGCACGAAGAAGGGTCATTTCGCGAACTAATAATAAGAGAGAACGGCAGCCGTATAGAAAGAGACAAAGACAAAGTAACGAGTCGTCTTAACGTAGAGACAAAAGAGACGATTAGATAGTTTGTATGTATATTAGTGCCGTTCGTTCTTGTGCACAAGGTATTTTGGGTCCATTTTACAAGTGGCAGTAGAACAGCTGTGTAAGGATATATGGAAGATGGTTTATGCAGATACCACGGAGCCTAAATGGCTTCGTACGAAAGAAGTCTTAATGCTGTCATATTACGTGTTTGAAATAGATTATGGCTATTGTGGTAATTACAGAGTTGCCATATGGGCCTTTCGCTCTATTTTATTGCTTAAATATGGTGCGTGTGCGGCAACTATTATATTTAGGAGGTTGGATGCCGCTTTATTTGTTTTGAAAGATTTTATTACTTTTGGGTCAAGAATTATTAAATCGTGTCCACGAAATAAGCAAGAAAATTATTTTGTAGAGACATGATCGTAGTTTAGAAATTATAAAAAAACATAATTTTTAATTTGATCATTGTTTTGGTGGTAAGAAATTAACATTCATTTTCGGATATCTCCTTGAAAAAACAGACCTTCTCGCATATTAGTTTGTATTCTTGTTCTTCTTCTTCTTCAAGTTATATATTTAATCGAAAATCCGAATTCAGTCATAAAGTTTAAGATAAAAAGATGGTGCGACTAAAAATCCAAAATAGAGAGAGAGAGAGAGAGAGAGAGTCATGGTGTAAAAATATTATTTCTTTTCTCTTGAAGTCAAACTACCAATGAAAGTTGTAACCTTGGAAACCTTTTTTTGTATGGTGCTAGAAAGGTTACCAATGGAGACACTCCGGACGGCAGCCAGATGGTTGGTGGAGAACGAATCGACATCGAAAAGTTTGAGGTATTTACGGTAGGTACTAGTAATTGGACGTAATCAAATATACAATCCTCTGGATTATGTTATTGTCAAAAGATTACTATACGTGCATTCGACGAAAATTACCAATTTTTGAAAAAGAACCCATCCATCCATCCAATGGCACTACAGCCCAAGCCGGGCCTTGGCCTCCTTCATTAAACCTCTCCAAACATCTCTATTTACTGCTGCTCTTTTCCATGAACGCGTTTTTAGGAGATTTTTGGCATCCTCATCTACCTCGTCTTCCCATCTCTTTTTTGGTCTTCCAACAGGTATTTTTCCTTGCATTCTTGCGTTTAGTAATTTTCTGGGGATTCTGTTCTCATGCATGCGGGCCACATGCCCTGCCCATCGTAATCTCTGCAGTCTAGTGTATTGTGCTAGTGTTGGTTCAGTGTATTGTTCGTATATTTCGTTATTATATCTAATTCGCCAGTTGTTATTTTCCTTTATTGGACCCAGTATTCTACGCAATATTTTTCTTTCGAACATGTCTAATGCATTGGTAGATTTCTGTGTTATAACCCATGTTTCACACCCATAACTTACTATGGGTCGGATTATTGTTTTATATACCCGGAGTTTTGTTTTCCGGTGTACGTCTCGCGATTTGAATATGTGGCCCATCGCGAAATAGGCTTTGTTTGCCAGCATAAGCCTTCTATTTAGAAGGAACGGGTGCGGGGATGCGGGTAAGAACCCGCATACCGAAAAGCATTAGTTCCTTTCATACTCGGGATTAAGAAGGAAAGGATTAACAACCTTTCTTAATTAGGGAAATTCCGTGTTATTTTTTGGTAGGTAAATTCTTCAGTCATTTTTCGTTAGTTTTCAATAATATTTTCTAATCGTAAACACGATCATCGGCGTATCATCCACATGGGTAAAAGGAATTCAAAATAATTTAATATATTAATTTAAAAAATGTTACAAAGTTGATAACCACAGTATGCGAGCCAACAAAATATAGAAAGGAGTCTATGCTACTCTACAATTTCGATTGTCAAGAGCTATTTAAGAAAGCACAGAAGCAGCCTACAATTTCCTAAGTAACATATTTTTCAATAGAGAACTTTTGAAAAACGTTTTGCAAATAACACATAAATAGTGATAGAATCCTTCTTCTTCTAGTGTCGTCTCCACTAATAAAGGTTGACTATAACCATTGCAAATTCGTTTCTATCTTCTGCTTTTTTAAGAACGATCTTTTGTGTTTAACCCGGTCTAGTGTTTTTCTGCAAGGATATTTATCGTCTACCAGGACCCCTTTTTCCTTCGATTTTACCCTTAATAATCAGTTGCAATAATTCATACTTATCATTTCTAAGTATGTGCTCCAAATATGCTGTCTTTCGCCTTTTAATGGTGGTCAAAAGTTCTCTGTCTCTTCCCATTCTATGCAACACCATTTCTTTCGTAATATGATCGGTCCAAGGTATCTTCAAAATTCTCCTAAAAAGCCACATCTCAAAAGCTTTCAGTTTTCTCATTAAGTCAACATTAACAGTTCAGTCCATTATATTCACTTTATTATTCGACACCATAAAGAAGAATAGAGTGGATATAACCATATATAGTGCATCTATTTTACCATCCGATATCGGATTTGCAGATTGAGTCTTTGATTACTCAGAAATTTCCTTATCTTCAAAAAGGCTGCTCTTGATTGCTCTATTCTTGAGCGAATTTCTGATTTCGGATTCAGATCTTCCGTTATCTAGACTCCTAAATATTTTATTTTGTCCACTTGAACAATTTCTTCATTTTTTATCTGGATCCTTGTAACGACTTTGTCCCTCTTACTGATAACCATGGTCCTTTATGTTTATTATTAAACCAAACAGTTCCAAAGAATCACAAATTGTGATTAGTAACGTCTGCAGGTTAGTCTCACTTTCAGCGATAATGACTGTATCATCAGCATAATAGATGTTATTTATATTTTTGCTTTTTATCTTGATTTTATCTGTACAGTTTTCAAGTGCTTGCGTAAATAACATTTCAGAATATGTATTAAATAGTAATGGTAAAAGTACATAACCCTGTCTCACTCCTCTACTTATCTGTTGCGCATCCGTGCTATTTACATCTAATGTTATCATAACCTGTTGGTTCCAATAGAGATTTCTCACTATGTTAATGTCATTTTTGTCCAGTCCTTTTCTCTTTTGACATTCCATAAGAATGTTATATTTAACTTTGTCAAAAGCTTTGTCTTATAGTCTATAAACGCAACGAAAAGATCTTTTTGTTGGTCCCGACATTTTTGGGCAAGGGTTGTGAAACTATACAAAGCTTCCACTGTTCCGAAGCCGTTACGAGAGCCAAAGGAGAGCAAAATATTCAAGAATATTTTCCTTCTGAATATTCAGGGCAAAGTTTAACATTATTAAAACCCTACAAATAATCAGCCTAGGACAATTCTTGCTCTAGAAATAATCTATACAATATATTCCCCTTCTGAAACTAGCTTGTTCATTTCTAATATGTTTATCGATTATTTAGTTAAATATTTGATGTATATATTTGTGAATGGTAGTATTCCATTTATAAAAATAATATTATTTTGCCTAGCTATTCCATTATATCGAGAAGATATCTTTGATCCATATATTTTTTGGCAATGCTTAGCTGCGGGACTGACAGTCAATTAAAGAAATTATAAGCCATAATTAAAACAACCAACAGAGAGATATCATTTTTCTTGTTTAGAAAAATAAGATCCATAACAAAATACTTTAAAATCTAGTTTACATCGTCTCGGTTCCGCTGATATCACTGTCGCTTTAGTTTTCTCTGTAGAGATCACCATGTTGTATATGAGCACCGCATCTTCGAATTCTTTAATTAATCTTTGTAGGTCATCTTCATTTTCGGCTGTTACTATGGCGTCGTCGGCGTAGCATATTATCCTTATTTCCTTTTCACCCATTCTATATCTTCTTCTTTTTTTAACTTTCTTTATGATTTGATCCTTATCAGATTAAATACTAATGGGCTCAGCGAATCTCCTTGTCTAATGCCAGTTTCATATTTGATAGGTTGCGATAGTTTTCATTTACATCTTACCATAGCTATGTTATCTTTATATATATTCTCAATTGTTTTTACTAAATCCAGTGATATTCTCTTTTCATATAATAAATGTATCGCGTCCCGAATTCTCACTGTATCAAACGCTTTCTTTAAATCTATCAGACACATATATGATGGTTGGTTGTACTCCAGCGACTTTTTTTTTTATTTGTCTTATTACAAAAACTGCATCCGTGCATAATCTTCCTGTCCGAAATCCTTGCTGTTCCTCTTGCAGAGATATTCGTTCATTTATTTTTGTCCCTATTATTCTTGTTGTCGATTTGAGTGTTGTATTTAAAAGATTTATTGCTCGATAATTATTGGGGTCTTTCTTATCTTCTATTTTGAAGAACATAACCATGATCGCTGTCCTCCATTCATCTAGTATTCTGTTCGTGGTGATTCTTTTATTATTAAGAAGTTGTAGCTGTTGTACAAGGTAATCACTTCCATATTTTAAGAGTTCATTTGATATTTGATCTTCTCCTGGTGACTTTCTGTTTTTTAATTTGTTTATTCCTTTTTTCACATCGTTTTGGCAGATTTCGGTCTTTTTCTCAGTTATTATATTTGGCGTTTCTGGTAAAGGTTCTTCGTTTTGTTGTTTAAACATTTCTGTCAGGAAAGCCACCCATATACCCTCTTGTATGTGTTCTATTTCAATTAGTTCTTTCATTTCGCTTCTTTGTCGTCTTATACTTGTTTCTGTTGTCCATAGAAATCCATCTCTAGTCCTTTTGTGAATCTTTCCCAGTAATCTGTTTTTGTTTTTCTTACCAATTGATGAGTTTCACCACTTGTGTTGTGTATATATGAGACCCTCAAGACTCACTGTTTAACTCCTTTTTCGACTGTAGAACTTGCAAACTAAAAATGCTTCCCTCGTTCCAAGTACTGCTCTGAATCCAAATTGAACTTCACTCAGGTGTTCTCTAATTTGGTGTATATGCGCGAGTGAATGATAGTAAGAAGTGTTTTAAGTACATGGCTCATTAAACTAATTAATCTATGTCCTTTACTTAATTACTATTTAAATGGGAATAAGCGACAATTAAAGGTTAAAGTATGTTTATTGACGTTTCAATTTCCACTTCGGAAATCGGTCTCAAAATACAAACATTAGTAAACTAATTTAATTTAATTTGTGGCTCATTCCCATTTAAATAGTAATTAATCTGAATACTTCAATACAGACAAGTTCCCACATTGCCACAGAGAAAACTGAGGTAGAGAAGTCCGTTCCTCTCTTTCTAATGGTCCGGGTTTATTGACCATAGGACCTTTTCATTGGTCATTTAGGTCATGTGGTTAATAAATCCTGTAAATTAGAAAGAAATGTAGGGACTGCTTTGCATCAGGTTTCTCTGTCGCAAAGGGGAAACTTGTCTGTATTGCAACATTTAGTCTAGTTGTATATTATATCTACGATATACCTTCTTCGTAGTGGAACAGCGAGAACAAGCAAAGCAACAAAAAATATACCCATTCCGGAAGAATAAGACAGAGCACAAGTTCTATCAATTTCTTTTTAATTTATTAATGGATAAAATTATAATAGAAGGGATAGAAAGATGTCATTAATGACAAGTTAAAATATAGGTTACATTGTAAATAGGTATAAACGAAACAATTGTAACTTTTGAGACATTTTTTTTAAATATTAAGAACACCCAATTTCATGTTCTGAAAGACTAACTTATTAATTAAAAAAATTAATAAATATAAGTTAAAATTTTGTAAACGAATTTCTAACTGAACATTTATATTATCCATGTTTTTATATAAATAGTGGGGTGACAAGAAATAATACAATGGCAGAAACACGTCTGCTATTTCAGTGTTAATGGTCTGATGTTTGATGACGTGTCAGGTTTCCGTCGGCACGTGACTTCCGGATCTCTAATGCAATCGAATCTTCTGCTATAGTACAGAGTCCAAATAGAAAATTGGTGTTTTATGTATTAGATTTAGTGTTTTGAATCCTTACAGTGAAAAAATAATGGTGTAACTGCTTATACCATCTGTTCTTTTAGGTATGCATTGTATTATCCCATAGTGTTTTTTCTTTCATACCTCCTGCTATTTGTTCCAGCAAATAAATTGTATATATTATATAATATTAATTGTACACACTCTTGAACATCATCGTTTCAATGAAAGCTTATTGCATGGCTTCGTATGCATAGTTTTTTTATCTATTTATTTATTATATTTTTTTACTTGTACTTACATTAAATTATTATTAGAAATATAAAAATTGGCAATTATTTCATTTCATAATTATGTGTTTTCACTTTGTAGGAATGCTTTTAATCCTTCATTTAATTATTTTCTTCATTTGACGTTCTTACTAATTAAGATCTAGGCTGCTAATACAAACTATAGCCCTCCATATTTTATGATCTTGCGCTTCCATTTCCCATTGTTGTATCCCAATCCTAGATAAATCGACTTTAACATCATCCTTCCATCTTTTTCTGGAACGGCCAACTGATCTTCTGCTGTCTCTCAAAAAACATTGTCTTTAGCACTCTGTCTTCCTCTGATCTTACCACATAACCTGTCTATAATCTACATAAAGACTTCTTCTTCTTCTTCTTACGGTGCCTATCCGTTCCGTATGTTGGCGATCAACATGGCTATCGTAACTTTGCTTGCTGCTATTCTGAATAGTCCGATTGTCGATGTATTAAACCACTTTCTCAGGTTTTGAAGCCAATATATTCTTCTTCTCCCTGGTCCTCTCTTTCCAAATACCTTGCCCTAAAGAATGAGTTGCAACAAGCCGTATCTCTGTTCATTCCTCATAACATGGCCAAGATATTCTAGTTTGCGCTCTTTGATGGTGTTAATAATCTCGCATACAGACTGTACAAATCAATTATTTGCCCAGTTATTACATATGGAAGCAAAACATAGACTCTACATCAGCAGTAAATAAATGCTGGTATTTGGAAGAAAGCTTCTCCGAATGATATTTGACCTCAAGCAGATGGATTGAGAGAAAAGTCAAACAAATAAAAGCTGACCGGATAAGATGTGCCGGTCTTGTGTTATGTGGTAAGATCAGAGGAAGACAGAGTTCTAAAGAAGGTGTTTTTATTTATCCCAGAACAAGTTGAAAGGATGATGTTAAAGTTGATTTATCTAGAATTGGGGTACAACAATGGGAAATGGAAGCGCAATATCGGAGAAATTTTTTTTTATTTAGCGTATGGACTTTCACAGTACGACAAATATACAAATACAATAATATATACATATATATTAAATATATTATTCAAACACTAAAGATAGAACGAATAACACTAAATATTAATGTCCAATTTACATAGCCATTCAATTGCTTCTGGGGAACATTCCGCAAAGTCCTGGAGGTTTCAACGGTAGGCACGATTCAAGCAGTCTGAAACACAATGGCTTATGGTCTGTCTAGATTGTCTGCAATCGCACTGTGGACTTTCTGCACGACCTCACCCGAACAGCAAATCAGCACATTTACCATGTCCGGTACGTATACGATTAAGCCTTACCCAAGTGGACCGGGGCAGATTTGATCCGATGAAACCCTGAGTTGGGACGGATATCTTAATATAGTCGGATTCTACTGTTGGCATCCATCTTGTTATCCATTGCCTATGTATATGATAGGAATTACCAAATTTTCATTCAGATCGTATTGGAGGATTTCTAGATCTCAGTCGCTGGTGCTCTTTTGAGATGTCTGGAATATCTTGATGTATTGGTAATTTTACGTTGGCTACAATTTTCTGGTACTCTCTCACTAATGCTGATGTATGGCGTATATCTGGTGGAGCAATATTGCTCAGAGTAGGCAGTCATCTTACTGGCGTTGGTTTTATTGTTCCATTGATTATTCTCATGGTTTGGTTAAGTTGGACATCGATTTTGCTTGTATGTGTACTATTTACTCATACTGGTGCACAGTATTCTGCCACTGAAAATATCAAAGCTAGAGCAGAGGTCCGAAGAGTATCTGCAGAAGCACCCCAAGTTGTTCCAGCAAGTTTTGATATTAAGTTATTTCTTGTTATTGGTTTACCGGCTGCGTTTGTAAGACGACTTTTGAAGGTGAGTGTTCTATCAAGTGTGACGCCTAGATATTTGGGGTTGTTGTTATGTTTGATAGCTGTATCATTTAGAGTTACATTGAGAATATTGCCCGCAAGTTGATTCGACAGGTGAAAGAGACAGGTTTCAGTTTTGCTTGTGTTAGGACGTAAGCGCCAGTTCTTAAAATAGTTACTTAGTGCAGTTAAGTCCTCGTTTAGAGCTCGTTCTCTTGCTTCTTTACTATTTTCTTGGAAGCCAATGGCCAGGTCGTCAGCATAAGCAAATTTTCTCGATTTTATTTTATGTATATCTGCTGTATAAAGGGTAAATAATAAAGGAGCTAGCACTGAGCCTTGAGGTAAGCCGTTGTTAAGTTTTCTAACGTTACTCTGTGCATCATTCATAAATACCTAAAACAGTCTGTTAGTCAGTAGATTGTTTATCAGCTGACAAGTTTTGAGGCATGGTATGATTTTCATCAGCTTAAGGCCCTGTCTCCACACGGTGTCATAGGCAGCCGTGAGATCTATAAATGTTATGGCAGATTTTTGGCGTCTTTCAAAGCCAGCTTCAATAAACGTAGTTAAGGACAGCACTTGGTCACAGCAACTTCGTCCTCTTCTAAATCCAGCTTGTTCCATTGGTACAGTATCCTCAATGTTGTTACATATTCGGTTATATAAAAGTCGTTCTAGTAATTTATAACAGCAACTGAGTAAGGCAATAGGTCGATAACTTTCAGGCAGTTTGTTGTCTTTGCCAGGCTTCTGAATTGTGATAATTTTTGTTCTTTTGAATTTTGTGGGTAGCACAGCTGTATTCACAATGTCGCTAAAGAATTTTTTGAGCCACTGTCGTGGTTTTGTGCCAGTGTGAACTATAAACTCAGGATACATTCCATTTAAACCTGCTGCTTTTTCTGTTTTAGTTTGGTTAAGCGCTTCGTTTATTTCATCAAATGAGAAGGCACGTGAGTATTCTGATGTTGCGGGAGTATTTGCTTTAAGTTGTTTAAGAGCTCTTTTTACGGTAGATGTATGAGTTTTCTCAGATGGAGCAAGGGAGTTTTCAATTATTCTATTGACAACTTTATTTGGCTCAATTATTGATTTGTTTAAGTGTTGCGCTCTGCTTGCTTCGCCCAGTTTGCGGATCAGTCCCCATGCCTTTCGACTGGAACGTGAGAAATCAATATGTTTTACGGTAGACTTCCATTTATTAAGTCTTGTTGAGTCTATCGGAGAAAACGAAAGGGTATGTTGGATGCAGCGAAGACTTACACCGAGTTGTAAAGCAGGTCAAGAAGATGAAGACGTACTTACTAACTAAAAATAAATATTGCTTCAAACGAATTTTGCTTCATTCCCTAATCATATTACAATGCTTATTATTGCTTCCTTCTGTTGATTCTTTCATATTTTATTTTTTCCTCTTTCTCGTCTTATTAAGATTAGAGATTTGTATAACAAACTTATTAATGTCTTTATTAATGAATAATCCCTAAATAATCCCTTTTCTGTAATGTTTTTGAGTGGAAATTTTGAGTAGCAAAGAACTATTACACACTATCAAAAGGAACACTAGTAAGATGCCAGAATTCATGGTTAAAGGAACTGAGGAGATGGTTTGACCACTCATCTGCGAACATATTTTTGCAAATTTGATTTTAAACTGATGGTTTGGCTAGTCTTGGACTTTACCTTTTCTTACGTTTTAAATGTTGAAATTTTCGTCTTTTTAATTCACTCTTTGGAGAAAAATCATGTTCATACTTTTTAGGCAGAGTTTCATAATGCCTTTCTAAATTCTCGCATTTGGGCAATACCACTGAACATCGACACACGAGGCAAACTCACGTATACTTCAACAAAACAAAAAGATTCTTTCTCTCAATTGCTATCAACGTCTTACTTTCTTCTCTGCACTTATTTGGCCCTTTAAATATTACTATTTCACGTACAACTTCTACTACTTATCATAACTTATATTATATTTATATGAAACAGACATTCGAGAAGGATTGGTATCATTCGTCGTATGGAATAGAAGTCTGGAATATTTCGACCAGGAACCAGGGCCTGATTAATTTTTAATTCTTTAGCGATCGACTCCAGAAGCTGTCGCGTTCGACCGGTCGATCGTGATCGACTGTTTGGGCACCGCTGGTCTAAACTATATCCACACTTTCTCTAGATAAATCTTAAGATTTGTTATCAAATTCTATGGCCTTGTTCAGCCTATTGAATGTTGCTATTAACGTTCTTTCAATTAAAAAACGTTTATTTAATTCCGTTTCACATGCCCTTTGTTGTTTATCAAATATTACATGTCAATATTTAAGTATCGATTGGATTTTATTTAAAAATTATAATGATATGATAAATAATTCTCTAGCCTCTGTACTATAAGTAAATCAACAATTCAGACTTATTCAATGTTTTCAAATCCAAAACCATCCTATAATTATTTACACGGAATGTTTTTGTAATTCGCACACGCCACAAAACAAAATTAATTTAGTAATTTTGTAAAAATATCTCTTCCGTATTGATTTCGAATTTTCTATAATTTCCTGTATATCCTCAAAGGAAATGAAATGGGAGCGTGATCGTGACTCCGAATCGAATCTCTGGGGTTAGAAGTACAGGAACCATTCAATAAAATTAATTTTCAGTCAATTATATTTAGTCTGGGAAGCTATTGATGATACAGTATACTTGATGTGACCTTTGTTGATTACCGGCCTACGAATAAATAGAACTTTAAGGTTAAATCTTACCAACAATACGTTTATGGTTGAACACATATTTGCAACAATATTTTATTGATGCAAATGTTTGTATTTTAAATTAAATTAAACATTACGCATTTAAAGTCTCCCCCTAAGACACCTGTTCATAAATTTCATGAAGCGCAGTGGAGCAATAATTTTTTTTTTTAATAGAAAACTAGAGAAATAATTAATTATAAGACCCTAAAAATGGATATCAAAAATTTTGATTGGACTGAGTATTATAATATAAAAAATACGAATGACATAACAGAATATCTAATAAAGACATTAAATGACTATATAATTAAACATACTAAAACCATCAAAATAAAACACGCAAATGAAAAGCGAAAAAAATGGATTACAGCAGGATTAGTCAAATCAATTAATAAAAAAAATAAACTGTATAAAGATCACATAAATCATCCAACAAATGAAGAAAAAAGGAAAGCTTACCTAGAGTACCGTAAACAATTGAACACACTTATTAAGGTGACAAAGAAAAATTACTTTATAAAAGAAATTATGAAAAATAATAAGTCTTCAAAAAATATGTGGAAAATAGTAAATAACTATAATAGTGAAAATGTTAATACTCAAAATATCAAAGAAATACTTACTGCAAATAACCAAAGTATTAACGACACAAATGAGATCGCCGAGGAATTTAACAAATATTTTTCAAAAGTTGGAGAAACATATGCTCAGAAGATAATAAAACATCCTTCTCGACCACCAAAGAGAAACGTTACAATAAATTCCTTCTTTTTATTACCTGTGGATGAAAATGACGTTGTTCAGATTATAGCCTCATTAAAATCGAACAAAGCTCCAGGAATAGATGGTATTAAATCTGAAGTACTTAAAGAACTATCGCCAATACTAACTGGTCCCATTACTTATTTATTAAATAATGTATTTTCTAGCGGCAAATGGCCCGAACAACTTAAGCAAACAGTGGTAATTCCCATTCATAAGAAAGGCGATCCAAAATTAACAAATAATTACAGACCAATCTCACTAATCACTTCACTTTGCAAGATATTGGAAAAGGCTATAAAATATCAACTAGTATTATACTTAGAAAAATATAAGTTAATTTCAAACAAACAATATGGTTTTAGGGAGGGAGTATCCGCGGAAAATGCAATATCGTACCTATCTAACAAAATTTACAACTTAGTTGACAGCAGTACACCAACAGCTTGTGTATTCCTAGACCTGGCAAAGGCGTTCGATACGGTTAGTCACTCACAACTATTAGATACTTTAGCAGACATTGGTATAAGAGGGAACACATTTAACTTAATGGAAAGCTACTTAAAAAATCGATATCAAAGAGTGCGACTAGAAGGGAAATTGAGTAGTGCTAAAAGCATAAATTTTGGTATACCACAAGGGACTGTACTAGGACCCATATTATTTATACTGTACATAAACAATATTCTTACTTACCAGACTGAAGGTGAGCTACTAAGTTTTGCAGATGATACAGCAATTTTGTACTCTGCAGACACGTGGATGGAACTAAAGCGAAAAATGGAACATGACTTAGGAAGAATTATTGATATATTTAACCACAAACTTCTTACAGTAAATATGGATAAGACAGTTTATGTTCCATTTACAAGCTATAAGAGAGGTCTACCAGATTACAAATTTATAAAAATTAAAAATATGAGTATTAATGCAGTGAGTAACACAAAATACCTTGGTGTTCAAATCGACTCGTATCTACGATGGGATATACACATAAACCAAACGTGTAAAACATTGAGATGTCTATTGTACAAAATGCGATATTTACGTAATATACTGGATATCCATCATCTGAAGGTTATTTACTATTCTTTGGTAGAATCGCGTCTACGTTATGGAATCCTTAGTTGGGGTGGAGTTGCAAATACATACCTCCACCAATTAGACATTATCCAGAGAAAAATATTAAAAATTATTTACAATAGACCTTCGAGATACCCTACTAATGATCTTTATACCGAAACTCAAATGTTAGATACAAGACAGTTATATATTCTTACAATAATCACCAATTTATACAAAAATAAACACTTACTCACACCATTAGGGCATACCTATCATACGAGAAATAAAGCACAGTCTTTTGTCAAATTAAATATTGCAAAGAAAACAGTTGGTAAACGAAATTTTGAGTATTTACAAGGAAGAATCTACAATTTGCTCCCTGAAATTTACAAAACATACCTAATCACTATAAACTCGCAAAAAATGATTAAGACATTGTTTACTAAGTATTTGAAACAAAATCATAGACAACTGTTCAGCCACCTTTTTGAGACCAATTAGGTTATAACTAACGTCAAATCAAGAATAGATTACGAAGTCTTAAAAATTTATATATGCTATTATCTTGGTTGATTGCATCCATGAATTGTCTCTCTCTTGTTAATTAATTAATAAAAAAAAAATTTTTTTGTTATTTTTTTGTTTTATCTTAATATAATAATTAATATAAATAATTATAACTAATAAAGTAGTAAAACTCGCCTTGCTGTAGGATCAATATAAATAAGCAATTTTAAAAATGGCCCATGCTCAACTTAATTGTTTTAATGGGCACTACTGTTTATTTACCTTGAACCAATTACAGAACTACAAAGTAAAAGTAATATTTTTTAAAAATTTTATTGTCATTTAATTATTTTATTGTAATATTATTAATTGTATATTTCATGGAAATAAACGTTATTATTATTATATTATTATTATTAATAATGCATCGACCACGCAGGGTCATTAGCGTATTTAGATTAATCAGTTGATATAAATAATGTATATACATAAATTTATCATATGTGTATTCATCTTCTTCTTATTTCAGTGCCACCTCCGCGATGGCAGCCAAATACGTGCAGAGAAAAAAGTAAAACGTTGATAGTAATTGAAAGAAAGAATCTGAGAGTTTTAGTTTTCTGAAATGAGATTCTCATATTAAATTCGTTTGCGCTTATATTAAATCTGTGGACCAGTCTTTACAGACTATCTTCATCTTAGGCTTCTAATATTGCGTCGTCTGCGTAACAGAGTATTTTGATTTCTTTGTTTCCCATTCTGTATCCTCTTCCTTTGTTAACTGCTTTTATAATTTCATCCATGAGCAAATTGAAGAGCATGGTTAGAATGCTTATACTTCCAAGCCATGAAGAAGAGTAGTGAATACGTAACACTGAAGCATCCTCAGGCATAATCCGAACCTTATATTCCGACAACAAAGAATCAGTTTAAGTTTAACGAATGTTACATGTTCTAAGTATTTGTAACCATTCACACTCTCAATTACAGTATCTTCTACAATCAATTGGATGTTTGCATCTGCTGATTTAGTCCTGATCATGCATTTAGTTTTTTTTCAAAATCATGCTTAGTCCGTACTCATCACAGCATTCATTAAGGCGTTGCATTACGTTCGGTAAATCATTGTTGTTATCCGTCATTATTACTATATTGTCTACAAAACGCATTGATGAGTATTAAATCTGATAATATACTTTTTTAGATTCAGTATATTTCCCTTTTATATTATTATTAACGTAAATTCAATAAATACGTTACATAACATGACGTATTATTAGATTTTAACGTATTTGTACAAACAATACCGCTGTCCTCTAATAGAATCAGTTCGAAATAATTCATTCGCTGAATGAAATTGTGTATGTAGCCCGAATGTAAACTGTTTATTTGTATGTTAAATACTTGATCGTGTAGATTTAATGGGCTAATTAGTGTCGTGAACTATATTCTGCCGACTGCCGTAGGGCTCAAAATCGAATCTATGGGCCAACTGTATTTATATTTTCATTTAACAGAACTAACACGCTTTAAAATTGAAATAAATGGCTTGTTTAATACAGATATTGAATGGTATATACACTTTTAATGTTTTAATTGATAAAAAGCGAAAAATTTTAAAAGAAGTTATAAAAATATTTGATTAAAATATTCGGTAGCAAAATCAGTAAAACTCTTTATTTCTTCAAAAATCTCTAGGTACTACATAGCACATCCCAGGGATCTACTAAAGATCTGTTTTAATTGGTCTACAAACCAAAATCACTCTTTTTTATTAAGCACATCACTGTTAGAAACAGAGCTGTTAATGTTGGTCTCTTTCATCTGGAATAAGTCCGGAATTCTGGAACAGATTCTTAAAGTAAAATGACAGGATTTTAGTGAAATTCTCTCCAGATCTTACTGGATACATCTCTGATACCACTGCAGCCATGGAGTTAATGGCAAAATAAGATTCGATCAATCAGACTATAAACTAAAATACCTAATAGGTAAAGAAATAATAAATAAGTCTTACTCACAATCAATTTAATTTAACTATCAGACGACCGGTTTCGCTTTCTACAATATGCAAAGCATCTTCAGGTCTCGATACAAAGTTAAACAAATGCTGAAATGATAAAAACCCATATTAGGGTGTTGTCTAATAAAGATAAACAAATTAGATGTTATAAATTACAATAATTATGCCAATATTACCTGTCTGTGGTTTTATTTAAATGATTGAGTTGAATAAAAGGTATAAATATTTTTTAAGAAAGTTAAAAGGACAAGGTAAGGCCCACAAATTGTCATAAAATCTCTTCTATTGTAATAAATTAATAAATGAGCAAATAAATAAATAAAATAAAATTACTAATTCATTGTCATAAATGTCACCTTCATAAAACAATTACTCAATAAATAACACACATTTCAAAAATATATCTCTGGAATAAGTATAAATAACTTTTAATAACACAATAATATATTACACCACTTACATTTAACAAACAATCTCACACATATCTCAAATTCATTGGATCAAATCTACCTCCTCAAGAACTTCCCGTTTACTGTCAAACAACTGCAATAATAGTATTGAGTTCTCCATTCAACAATATACAGTAGTTTCAAACATGTTCTACCATCCATCTATTAATAGAGTACCGGCATTTAAGTAATTTTATTTTATTTTTATTTATTTATTTGCTCATTTATTAATTTATTACAATAGAAGAGATTTTATGACAATTTGTGGGCCTTACCTTGTCCTTTTAACTTTCTTAAAAAATATTTATACCTTTTATTCAACTCAATCATTTAAATAAAACCACAGACAGGTAATATTGGCATAATTATTGTAATTTATAACATCTAATTTGTTTATCTTTATTAGACAACACCCTAATATGGGTTTTTATCATTTCAGCATTTGTTTAACTTTGTATCGAGACCTGAAGATGCTTTGCATATTGTAGAAAGCGAAACCGGTCGTCTGATAGTTAAATTAAATTGATTGTGAGTAAGTCTTATTTATTATTTCTTTAACTATTTGAAATGGACTCACACAAGCAACACATTCATGATTTTTTAAAATACCTAATTCTACAATAAACTTTTCGTAAGGAAAAGTAATAAGTAGTAAGTAGTTGTCCTGAAGCGGCCAGCAATTCCTCTACCATTGACCTGCAGGTATTCTCTAAAAAGGCATTCTTGGCAGTCTAATTCTTTAGACAGTACCACTTCTTCATAGTTGTTGCCTTTGCTTTGAGTAAATCACTTAAAACACGAGGTACCACGGATGCATTTGTTTCAATGATAATGACAGTTTCCCGAAACAAAGTTACATAGGTGTCTTTTTTTTTGTCATCTAAGGTAGGTAACTACTGCTAAGTTGGAGACTTGCTCAAAATTGTTTAAAATGTTGTCCAGTAAAACCAACGAGAACTTTGTGAAAAATATAATTACCACCGGGTGTCTTCTGAAAACACGACCAAAAAATCAAACTTGATAACGAAACATTGTGATAAGTGTTATTCTTTGTTTTATGTTTGAGTTATTAAAATATCACCAAGAACTAACTCTCAAAACATTATAAATTAATGGCATAATAGTTTAAACACTTTTTAAAACAAATTGGCGTCTGTCATATTATAATTTGTATATTGGGTTATTGATGAAATAAATGATATTCGATTTTAATTTCGAACAGCTTTAATTGTTTTATATTTAAGTTAACAAGATTGCCTATTTCCACTTTTTTTATCATTTTCTCATCATCATCATCGTCAGTAGCTCGACAACCATTCCTAGGTCCGGGCTTGTTCTAGGATTTTTCACCATTCTGTTCTGTTCATTGCTTTGTTTTTCCAGTTGTTACTCTTAAGTGTTTTCAGATCTTGTTCCACTTGTTCCATGTATCTAAGTTTGAGTCTTCCCTTGGACCTTCCAGTAGTGTTTGCCTTATTATATGATTGGGTGTTTCAGTCTCCAACATCCGTTCAACATAGTCCATGCAGAACAGACGTAAGATCTTTATGGATCTTATGACCTCGGATTCATTGTATGCTGTGTATAGTTCAAAAGTCTAAGGATTTTTCGTTCAAACGTACCTCAAAAGTACTTCATCATTTTCTCATATCATATTCAAAATTAAGTCAATAAACCAATACCTAAAGGATCTGACAAATGGCCAAACCACTGACTACTTGTGGATATGTATAAAAATGATAAATAAAAATAAAGCAAAATATTCTGCCGATTAAAAAAATATTAAACTTATGAATACAAAGAAAAAAACTTACTTGGAGAAGATATTTCAAAATCTTGAAATGGAAAATAATTATCAAGCCGAAAAACCCAGTTCTTATGACTCTCTGATACTACGAACAATCAGTGATCATATTATACTAAGAGAAAATAACGCTTCTTCTTCTTCAAGTGCCGTCTTGGTTCCGAAGTTTGGCTATCATCAAAGCTATGCGTATTTTTGATGCTGCAGATCTAAACAGTTGGTAATTGGTGCAATTGTACCATTCTTTCAAGTTTTTCAACCATGAATGCCTTCTTCTTCCTATAGATCTCTTTCCCATTATCTTTCCCTGTATAATCAATTGCAGCAACTGGTATTTATCTTCCCTCATAACATGTCCCAAATATTGTAGTTTGCGCTTTTTAACAGTAAGTATCAGCTCTTTCTCTTTCCGCACTCTTCGCAAAACCTCCACATTTGTTACTTTCTCTGTCCAGGGTATTCTTAATATTCTACGATACATCCACAACTCAAATGCTTCTATCTTTTTGGTATCGATCTTTTTCAATGTCCATGTTTCCATCCCGTAGAGGAGAACTGACATAACGTAACATCTCAAAAGGCGAATTTTAAGTTTTAGACTTAGATCTCTTCCGCAGAACACCTTTTTCAATTTAGTAAATGTGGCTCTAGCTTTCTCTATTCTGGTTCTGATTTCTTCAGAGCAATCATTAAGTTTCTGCGATTAGTACCGTGTCATCGGCATATCTCAAGTTGTTTATTCGGATGCCATTTATCTTAATACCTATATTTTGATCCGAAAGTGCTGTGTTTATAATGTCTTCGGAGTATAGATTGAATAAGGTCGGTGAGAGTATACAACCCTGTCTTACGCCTTACTTGATCTCGATTTCCTCCGTTGTCTCTTGCTCTATTCGGATATTTGCTTTCTGGTTATAGTAAATCTTAGAGATAATTCTAATGTCCCTTTTAACATTACAAATAACGCTACATTACTTAATAACAGAATGGATTAGGATAGTTTTAGATAGGAGTTAAGTGAAAAAGTGATAAAGTTGACCTAACTAAACTAAATTGAACTAAAAATATCATGCAGCATGACACAATACTAAACATGTAAAAAACCAAAGGTCTAAATTATCCCAAAAAAATTTAAAAGCTGCTCGACAATTACGGATAAGTAACATAATAATTGACCATGTTGAATCTTATGTGTAACTTGGCACCAACGTAAATGCAAAATGGGAACAGGCCACAGAAATTAAGGCGAGAATAGACCGAGCTAGAGCAGCATTTAACAATATAAAAAAGCTCCTCATAAGCAAAGATTTGTCTCTTCCTTCAAAACTACGTCTAGTTAAATGCTACATTCTCCCGATCTTACTATATGGTGTGGAGGCCTGGACGCTGACAAAGATGCTCACGAGAAAACTAAAAGCATTCGAAATGTGGGTGTACCGATGAATTCTTCGTATATCTTAGATCGAATATGTCACCATATATATATATATATATATATATATATATATATAATATATATATGCCAGTTTAGAACGTCCTCCTCCGTTGTCCGACACCTAACTTCCATCCTCTTCTATCGTGGCAATCTTCCGTTGATAGATTCTGTTCGTTCATTGACTTTTTAATGTTTTGCTGCCACTCTAGTTTGGGTCTTTCTCGCTTTCTATTCCCTATTGGGGTCCAGTTCAGTATTTTTTTGGGCCATCTAGTATTTTGCATTCGCTCTACGTGTCCGTACCAGGTAAGTTGTTTCTTTTCGATATCCTGAATTATCGTACCTTCTATTTCCATTCGTTGTTTTATATGATCATTCCTCATTCTTTCTCTTTGTGAGACTCGCATAGATCTTCTTATCGCGTTCATTTCGACTGCCTCTACCTTCTTTTTTTGTCTGTATGGAATTCTCCGTGTTTCCGCTCCATACAATAGGCTGCTCTTAACCATTGTCTCGTATATATTAAATTTTCTCATTTTTGTTATCTCCTTGCTCCACAAGATGCCATTCGGACATCCTATTATCTTTTTAGCTGTAACTATTCGTTTTTCTATCTCTTTCACATCTGTTCCGGTATTGTCGAATGTGATACCCAAATATTCATATTCTTGACATTGCAGAATTTCTTGACCGTTGTCCAAATTTTCGCTTTGAGAGTCTACACATAGATATTTCGTTTTATTTACGTTAACTGTCAAGCCCCATTCTTCATACTCTTCTATCAGATTTCTAATCATATATTGCATGTCGTCTTGGTCATTGGCCACTATGACCTGATCATCTGCAAACTGAAGAGTAAACAGGTATTTGTCATCTATCTCTATACCCATTCCATTTATTTTCCTTTTCCAGTTCTTAAGTGCCGCTGCTACATATATTTTGAATAGTGTAGGAGAGATAGGACATCCCTGACATAGTCCCTTATTCACTATGAAGGCATCTGTGAGTTTTTTACCTATCTTAATTCTTGATTGTGAATTTTCATACAGTTCTTTAAGTGCATCTATATAGTTGTGATTGATGTTCGTTTGTTCTAATACCTTCCACAGTCTCGATACTGGGACTGTATCATATGTTTGTTGTAGGTCCGCAAATGTAAGATGGGTTTCCAGATGTCTAACAGATATCTTCTCTATGACTAGTTTTAGACAAAATACGTTGACGGTACACGATCTACCTGCTCTAAAGCCGCTTTGATCTTCTTCTTCTTTCTCTTTATAGTCTTCTTCAATTAGATCTCGCAGTATTCTACTGTATAGTCTGCTCGTGATTGATATGCCTCGATAGTTGTTACAGTCCAGATTATTTCCTTTTTTATGGATGAATGATATATAAGCTGTTTTCCAGTCTTCTGGAACAGGATGTCCATTTAGGCATTTATTGATTATTATTGTTAGATTTCTAAGGAGTTTATATGTCATCAACATAGAGGTAATCCAAAGAATCGGAAAGGAGAAGGAAATCGTAAGCACAATTAAACAAACAAAGCTTAAATATCTAGGCCACATATTGAGACACGATAAGTACCGTCTGCTGCAATTGATTTTCCAGGGGAAAATAGACATTAAGTGAGGGCCAGTCAGGAGAAGACACCCAAAATATGCGGAAGTGGTTCAGGCTCACATCAGTCGAACTATTCAGAAGTGCCGCAAACTAGATCAGAATTGCCATGTTAATAGCCAACGTTCGCAACAGACAGGGCACTTGAAGAAGAATAAGGTCGATAAACCCGGTCCCATTAGACATTAGACAGAGATGCAAGGATTACTTTGCGTTAGTTTTCTTTGTCGCACAAGGGGAACGCGACGGTATTACAGCAATCAGTTTATCTTGTATTATATGTTTATGAGCATTTAGAATGCCTAGGATAGTAAAGTACCAAGTTAGGTTAAATATAAAATGTTTGTTAAATAGTTTTTAATAAATTTTAAAAAATTACATATCTTTAAAAACTGCAAAGAATTGATTCATTATCTAGCAAAACACTTAATAATATGCTATTGCATTTTGCAAATTAATAATGACGTTCGTTATTTTATAATTATAATAATAGCGTTATAATAATGACGTTCTTTTCCTTGAGCAGATGTCCCCTCAGACCATAACCTCCTTGTCTCAAAAATGAAACTGAGGGTAAAAAAGATATTAAATCCAAAAGTTCTAAGGTGAATACTCAGTTACTCAAGATAAATGAAATCCGTCCTGATGCTTAAACTTGTAATAATCAAGAAATGAAGAAATTAACATCAGAAATAAAAAACACTGAGAATGTGAACAAAATCGAAGATTCTGTTATAAAAATACAGAAAGAAACTCGAGAAACGAAAATAGAAAGCCGAAAAACTTGATGACTCAAGAAATACTGAAAATCATGTAACAAAGAAGAAAATATAGAAACAAAAACCAAATAAGTACAGAGAAAACATTATTTTATAAGGAACAAAATAAAAGAGGTTAAGGAAAAGTGGATGATGAAAACATACATTGAAGTGGAAGAATTGCAGAAATAGCATGATCAATATAATTTACATAAAAAAGTGAAAGAATTAACTGAAAAATCATGAACAAATACACCTAACCGATTAATTGACAAAAACAATAAACCTATTAATAACCCAATTGAAATAAAACAACTATGGACTAAATATATTGAAGATCTTTTCATGGACACAAGAACAGAACCAACACAAATTGATAACGAGGAAGCTACAATAATATTAAAATCCGAAGTCCAACATACTATAAACAACCATGGTACTCCGCTTATGGCCAGCCAACATTAGTGGAGACGGCACTAGAAAAAGATGAAATTCATTATTTACTTTGACATTTTACATTTATACCGTTTTTACTTAACTTTTTAAAAAAATTTAGATTATATTTTTCAAGTCCTAAATGTTTTACCACCTAAAAACAGAGATCTTTAGCAAAAATTGGTGACTAATCTAACAACAAGCTGTAGAAATAAAGAAAATCGTGGCCTACTCAAATTATTTTTTATTTTTAAAGGCTGTATACCATAAACTAGACGAACACACTGGTCAAACTCAGTTTGGTATTAAGAATGGGTTCGGAACAAGAGAAGCACTTTTTTCAATACGTGTGCTAGTTGAAAGATGTAGAGATGTCGATTCTGATGCATACTTGTGTTTTATAAACTTTCAGAAGGCGTTTAACCTGGTGAAACATCATAAACTAATAAATATTTTAAGGTCATGTAATATCGACGATAAAGACTTAAGGATCATTTCAAACCTCTACCAAGAACAAAAGGCTAAAATCAGAATAAAAAGCGAAATATCTGGAAAAATCAATATCGAGAAGGGAGTAAGACAGGGATGTGTCCTATCACCTTTGCTGTTCAATGTTTACTCTGAGAAGATATTTCAGAAAGCTTTGGAAGGCACCACGGATGGTATAATTATAAACGGGCAATGTATAAATAACCTGCGATATGCTGATGACACTGTCATACTGGCTGATAATGCTGAAGCCCTGCAACGCTTAATGGACCAAGTAACGACAGCCTGTAGAGAATAAGAAATGAAATTGAATACAAAGAAGACAAAAACGATGGTCATCAGCAAGCACCAAAACAGAAGGGTGAAGGTCAATGTCGACGGAACAGATCTGGAAAGAGTAACAAGAACAACGCACCTTGGAAGTAATCTTGATGAAACTTGGGACCACTCACTAGAGATAAGAATACGCCTGGAAAAGGCACGTACAATGTTTTACAAAATGCAAAAAGTTCTATGCAACCGCCAGCTGGGCATCTCATTGAGAACTAGAATACTTAAGTGCTATGTTTTCTCCACCTTGCTCCATGGTGTTGAAGCCTGGAGAATGACGGAAGCAACACAAAAAAAAATCCAAGCATTTGAACTCTGGTGTTACCGTAAAATGCTCAGATCCTACATGAGCCATACGACAAATGCGGAAGTATTGTGGAGGATGAATAAGGAAAGAGAGCTTATGCTTATAATAAAAGAACGGAAAACACAATATTTTGGTCACATCATAAGAAATCAAAAGTGTGAACTGCTCCAACTTATAATCGAAGGCAAAGTCAATAGCAAAAGTGGACCAGGAAGAAGACGCAACTTTTGGCTTAAAAACCTACGGCAATGGACGAACATGACCTCCATAGAACTATTCAGGGCTGCTACAAATAAGATTAAATGGACAAATGTAATGGCCAACGTCCTTAAGGATAAGGCACCGTAAGAAGAAGAAGAAAGGCTGTATAATAATAATGCATATACAAATATTTTTTTAAATTATATACCTGTTTTGTAAAAATAGCTTATAATGCGAGTAAAAAAAATAAAAAATAATTATTTTAAACTTAGTTACTATAAATATATTAAGATTTTTACAAAAAACCTGTAAAGTTAGTTCGATGTAAAATGCTAAAAACTTTTGTGCACTATGAGACGTAAAATGCTAGACCGTATGGATATATCAATTCCATTTTCGCAAGGGCACTCAAACAGAAAATACAACGATTCTCCACTTTCGTCCCTCACCCTACACCCTCCATTTTGCATTTTATGCAATTTTTATGGATCCTTTCACTGTGAATATAAACCAAGAAGTAAAAGGAAAGAAACAGCGTTTGTAAAAGGATAGAAATAGCTTTTTCCACTCAGTGAGAGGCAACTGTCATCGCTAGTCGATCTGTGGTCATCTAAATCGAATTTACGGTTGGAGATATTGGAGAGGGTTTTCAACGTTTTCCACTTTTCCATCCGAACCTACAAAATATGCCATACATTATTTTGGAATTTGTCGGTAACGTATGTTTGCGAAATTTCCTTTCCGGTTTCAATATGTGATAACGATTTATTGTTTAACAAAAAGTTTTTAAGAACCTTCTTTTGCATAATATTTTTAGAAGTGATTGTTATAAGAAGTAAATTATTAAATGTTTTTTTATTGTAAATGATATATTAATAATACTAGTTATAATACATTTCGTTCTTACAGGGAAACAATAAAATATTCTATGACATAATTTTAGAAGGTGCTATATTGTATATTGGTAAAACAAAACAAATATGGGACTACCGTGGTGCTTTACAGAATGCGAAGAAGTCATCAAAATAGTAAATCTGATTTTGCTAATTATAAGAAGCACTAGACACCGCAAAACAAAATTAATTTTAAAACATTAAAGTCAAAAGCGCAGCTTACTATAACGCAAGCTAAAAGGAATTCATGGCACAAGTTTGTATCGGAAATAAATAACACAACTAGCCCTAAGGAAATCTGTCAAAAAATTTAAAAAAAATGTGGTACTCCGCAGAGAACTTTTATTAAACACTTGAAAGTACAAAATAAAATAGTATCCAAAGATGAAGATATTGCAAACGATTTAGCGGATTTTTACGAAAGCCTCTCAAACGACAAAAAACCACGTGCAGATTCTTTAAATTCATCATCTAATACGTATACTCTTCCTAATAATGAAAATCCCAACATAGCAATTAATAGTCGCTTTACATTTCAAGAACTTAATTCAGCACTTTCAAGCCTTAAAGATTCTTGTCCTGGACCCAATGATATCCCAACCATATTTCTAAAACATCTTCCGGACTCAGCCAAATATCATTTACTTGACAAAATTAATTTCATATGGACGCAACAGCATTTTCCTTCAATATGGACCAATTCCTACGTTCTACTTCTTTTAAAAAACAAAAAATCACGATACAGTGTTTAATTATACAGGCCAATCCCAATTACTTGTTCCATGTGCAAAATCGAAAAAATCGTTAACAGTAGATTAATGTTGACGTTGGAACAAAATCAATTACTGATTACTGAACAAAATGGGTTTAGGTAGAATTGATTAACGGCAGATAACATTTAGGAACTCGAAAGTGATATTATGGAATCGATTCTAAAAACGTTGTATGAGTGAAATATCCAGGGACACTGGTTGTCGTTCATCAACAATTTTTTAATCAATCGGACTTTTGGGTAAAAGTTTCTAATTCGTGCTCAGAAACTCACTGCTTAATAAATGGAGACCCACAAGGGTCTGTTCTTAGCCCAACACTCTTTCTAATAGTAATTAATGATATTTTGAAAAACATAGAAAAACCTTTAAAAGCACGGAATTATGCTGACGATTTAGTGGTATTTACATACTATCTATATTTCTGTAAATACCACTAAATCGTCAGCATAATTCCGTGCTTTTAAAGGTTTTTCTATGTTTTTCAAAATATCATTAATCACTATTAGGAAGAGTGTTGGGCTAAGAACAGACCCTTGTGGGTCTCCATTTATTAAGCAGTGAGTTTTTGAGCACGAATTAGAAACTTTTACCCAAAAGTCCGATTGATTAAAAAATTGTTGATGAACGACAAATAGTGTCCCTGGATATTTCACTCATACAACGTTTTTAGAATCCTGTGTTTCCTGCCAGTATTACAATAATTTTTTAAGTAACAAAATATCGCAGTACATTTTCTATTAGTTGCAAACGATTCCATAATATCACTTTCGAGTTCCTAAATGATATCAGTCGTTAATCGATTCTACCTAAATCCATTTTGTTCAGTAATCAGTAATTGATTTTGTTCCAATGTCCACATTAATCTACTGTTAACGATTTTTTGGATTTTGCACATGGAACAAGTAATTGAGATTGGCCTGTATGATTAAACACTATATCGTGATTTTTTGTTTTTTAAAAGAAGTAGGACGTAGGAATTGGTCCATATTGAAGGAAAATGCTGTTTCGTCCATATGAAATTAAATTTGTCTAGTAAATGATATTTGGCTGAGTCCGGAAGATGTTTTAGAAATAAGGTTGGGATATCATCGGGTCCAGGACAAGAATCTTTAAAGATATTTATATAATATAAAGCTTGAAAGTGCTGAATTAAGTTCTTGAAATGTAATGCGACTATTAATTGTTACGTTAAAGTTTTTATTATTGGAAAGAGTATAGATATTAGATGATGAATTTGAAGAGTCTGCACGTGTTTTTTTGCCGTTTGAGAGGCTTTCATAAAAATTGCGTAAAAATACTATTATGTCTCATAACGTGACCCAAGTATTCTTTCCTTTATACTTATTCCTACCTCTCTCTCTTTACCTATCCGGCGTAGTACCTCTTCGTTGGTCACGTGCTCAGTCCAGGATATACGTAATATACGTCGGTAAGCCCACATTTCGAAGGCCTCTACTTTTTTTATCAATGTTTCGGTCATTGTCCACGCCTCCATTCCATATAACAAAACCGGGAATACATAACATGTCAGAAGTCGAATTTTGAGAGGTAGGGTGAGGCTTTTGGAGGTGAAAATTTGCTTCATGCTAGTAAACGATGCTCTTGCCTTTTCTACTTTTATACGTATTTCCTTTGCTTGATCCCAATTTGAGTTAACTTTTGTTCTCAAGTAGATGTACGAATCCACGTGTTCAATTCTTTCATTGTCTAATATCAGTTGCTGTGGTGGTTGTTGATAACACCTAAATATTCTAAATATTAGAGTCATAGAAAGATACGGTGTTGTCAACAGTTTGATCTTTTTGATGAATGCAGCTCGTGCTTTTTTTAATTGTTTAGTCTCAATAACAATAATTCTGGAACTACGAAATCTGCTCAATGACCTGTCTATTAAAAACTTATTGTTTACATCTATTGCTAATTTTTAAAACGGCCATCATTTTAGCCCAGTATGGCTTGGTCGTGTGTTGATGTGTTTTCTTTGGTTGATTTTTACCTGGCCTCCTATTTTAGTTGGCTTTTGACACCTCTTTAGGCCGTGGGTTGCGGCACTGGTGGTGTTTTCCATGTTCTGCGGAGGAGGAGGTCACCTTCAGAGGGTGGTCAGAGGTGAAAGGGTTTGGTGCTAAATCGTTTCTTTCAGACCATCATTTTACAAAATTAATGGGAAAAACCCCGTAATTGGCTGTATACCATCGTTTAAAAAAACACAGAAGTTAAAACACTTCACAAATGTGTATTTAGGTATAAAACAAACAAGTTAAAACTTTTTAAAAAAGTGTCGTCACATTTAAAGTTCTGGCAGAACGTTTTAGATCACTACGGATCATCTTCAGTGCCTAGTATTTGTTGCTAACTATATAAATATGGTGTCTATAAGACTTCCATGTTTGGGTTGGTAAAGTGTCACATTTTACATTAGATAATGTTGATACTGTAGGTCGATGACAATGGATGTATTTAAAATTAAAAATTTACTTTAGGGACTACATGTCTCCTAAGCTCGAATACTTGCACGTTGTCAGTTGAAGCGACGACACCATCATTTTAGTTTTCTTAATATTCATATGTAGTATTATGTAGTAGTATCTGGAAGATCTCTCGAGTTGTTGGCTATTATAGCTATATCGTCAGTATATCTGATGTTGTTGACAAGAACTCCATTGATATAGCTGAATAATGCTTTACGAAAAATATATTCAGGGTATAAACTGAATAACATTGGCGAGAAAATACATCCCTGTCGTAGACCCTTCTAAATACTTACATCCTCTGGCAGGGAGCTTTTGAGTTTTATTCGTTTGACACAACACAGTCCTTACAAATACATCTATTTTATTTCTAATTAAATTTTTAAATTTTTTATTTATGGAATGTTCATAAGGTTTTAACTCAAAAACAGGCCATTGTCTTGTGTACCTACAAGGTTTAATTTTTAAGTGTATATTAGAATATTATGTATCTATAAATTCAAACAAGAAACTATACTACAAACAAATTCAACAATGCTTAAGGAAAAGGTTAAATACGGTCTATTCATAGTGCCCAACGAGGTAGTAAAAGAACAATAGTAGGCCGTTTGAGACAGTCTGCGATTTCCACATTGTGAGCACAGACGGCCGGTCAACGTTGGGTATGGTTGAGATTTTTTGTCATTTTAAATTAGATTTATATTATTGTAGTAGCTGATAGAAACGATAGTTGTCAGGTTAATTTAAAGAAACAGTTTGCTTACAGCTTATTTTGTAGAAAGTAGGTCAATATGTTATACTGAGTTTGTACTGAGAAAAAATAAATAAATCTCGCATAAGTTGTTTATGATTTTTAATTATTTTATTAGATGTAGTTTAAAAACTTTTATATCAGACCAGATGATGATGAAACTGGAAGAAGAGCTAAAAACTACAAATAGGACATCACCAACGTCAGCGAAGTGAGACGAAGAGAAGAAGATCAAATTGCTCTTAAATCAAGACACCTACATTATTTTAATGGAGAAGACACTTGCTGCTTTTCTGTTCTTAATTAGAACAATTACAAATATTAATTAATAAAATTATAGAACACAATAAAATATAGGAAGAATGGAGAACGAGCGAACTAATTCTTTTGTTCAAAAAAAAAAGAGATAAAAAACAGCCAGAGAACTGCAGAGGTAAAAACTTGTTAAATACTACGCTAAAACTTATAACTTAAATTTTACAGTGCTAATAAATCAGAGGATAAGTTAAGCAGATGAACAACAGAGTTTTCGTAGCGGAAGATCGAGTATAGATGCAATATTCGTTATAAAGAAAATTACTAAGAAATCACTAGAGTATAATAGATTAGCATTTCTCTGTCTGATTGACCTAAATAAAGCGTTTGACAGAGTAAGACTCAATATGTAATCCATCTTCTGTACAATAAAGAAGTTCCCCTAAATATTATAAACACTATCGAAAACATCTACCAACACAACAAGATGGAAGTCAGAATAGATGGACAACTTACAGAACCTATAGAAATAATAAAATTATATTTAGCTTACATTTTTAAAAAAATATTTAAAAATTAAAACAAAAATTAAATTATTCATAATACTTACCGGTTTATTACAAAGCGTGCAAAATATATATGGTTGTCATCAATGATTTTGAACTCTGTTTTACTTGCAATTTGTTTTGGCATTTTCAAACACTTTTGATAAACACTTAACACAACTTTACTGAACCAAAGAATGCACCAAACTGAATAACTGTAACTACAGACAGAACGACAATTGCAATTGTCTTTTGCTAATACAAATTATTGTAATGTGTTATTTGTTAAGCTTTCGGGAAAAACCATGTTGATGTATCATTTACGATTTTATTTAATGCCGGCAACCGGCTTATCGCGGTTTACTGACCATATTATTATAGTATGCTACTACTAATAAGGGGTATTTCTGAGGGATATTTTTACCCACCTCGGTAAATTGCATTACTTGCATTCTCCGATATTTGTCTATATTGTGGTATACCTGAAAATATGTAGTTTTAATAAATGCATATGCACTTACACATTTTATCCAAAATATACAAATATGCACTTAATATGCATTTTGCATATTTCGCAGCTCTAATCATCACATTATTTCGCATTTTTTCCTCTCTTGACTCTTCAAACAGTTTCCGAGTTTCCTCTACAGATCCGTTATGATTGTTTATCGCTCCCATAAATATCTATAGAATGGGATCTGTGTAGGTATTTTCATTATTAATATTATTTTTTTTTATTAGAAAAAGATGTCGCATCCACCAAAAGGTTATTAGCGACGGAACAAAATATAAAAAACAAAGTTAAACACCTACAGATTATACAAAATGTTTATGGATCTAAGATTATTCACTATATTGTTACAGGAACAGTTTTGACCTAGAGCCTGTAGTAGAGCGTTTGGGATCTTGTAGCGCTGTCGTTCTTGGTCATATTTACTACAAATTGTTAGAAAATGTTCGACTGTTAATCGGACGTTACACTGATCACATATAGGTGGATTTTTCTTTGTGAAAAGGTAGGAGTACGTAAATCTGGTATGTCCTAGGCGTAAACGCGCAACCGCAATTTGTTCTCGTCTATTGAGCGACGATGGAAACCACAGAGACACATGATTTTTGATTTTATTTAGATTGGAATTAGTTTGAGACCACTCATTTTGCCACAAACACCACACTTTATTTTTAAAATAAGCTTCTAAGTCACTAAAAACACACTTGTCTATCGGCTTTGACAAATCACTTAAAATTTTATTCCGACGTTTGAGGGAACCCATAAAAATTGGACGCTTCTTTCATGTTCATAAGAAATAATAATATCCAGAGAGTATTTAGATAAAAGAAGCTGTAGCATAGGGAGATGATGAAAAAATCCATTAATGTTCCATTGAAGTATCGAGTTGAATGTTGCTAACAGATTCGGAGTTAGATGATACTGAACAATTGTCTACAGAATAGTCACTATCTAAGTCAGAAATCTCTTTCTCTAAATGGTTATATAGTTTCTTTTGAAGTTTTGTAAACTTGCTTTTTGTAGATCTATCATTTGCATATTGATAGCTGCTTTGTAAAAGATGGAGTACACCATCGATATCAGTTCTAAATTCTTTGACGACGCTGATAGTGTTGGAGGAGCCTTGGACATTATTAATCAGTTAGGACAATTGGTGGTAATTTAAAACGAATGGTGGGGTATGATTATTAATGAAATTTTCAAGAGTTTCCCGTGTAGATGGGACTTTATATGAGCGCGGTTTTTTTGGTTTAGAGGGTTTGGGTTTTGCAAACAGATTTTCTGATGAAATTACTGAGTCTGAAGGCGGCGTGACGATCTCACCAATACTGCGTTTATGTAAGAACTTGTGTTTTCGGAATTGTTATTAGAGTTTTCTCTTAGATGTTGTGGCTTTATTACATTTGGAACTACTGGAGCAAACTCCTTGGTAGTGACAGAACTCGAGCTTGAAGTTTTATTTGTAAGATTGGTTGAAATGGTTGTTTCAGAAAATTGTCTTGTTGTATCAGTTTTATTAGAATTTTCTGCAGTTGTATCTAATGAAAAAGGAGCTGATAGATTGGAGGATATTGCTTCCGAAGTTTGTGAAAACGGTATTGCTACTGAATGAGGTTGATTGAAAGTGTTGTTATGAGTAGAAGCGTTAGTAATTTCTTTGTCATGGAGATTTGTAGATGTAGGTGATATGCTTGGATTTGATAATGGATAACTTGATGACTGCTGGGTGTTTGGAACCATGTGTAGTATACTTGTTGAAGCTGTTTGATTTGGTACTTCGTTGTTTGACTCAATATGAGTTGATTCCGTTACTGAACTGTTATTGCATTGGGATGATATGTGTCCTGTATTTTTGCAAATAAAGCAGGTAAGTGTACCTTGTGACAAAAATATGCGGTAAGGTGTTTGATCGAAATTTATTAGAATAGAATCTGGAATTGGTGATGTTATAGGGCTTATATAAACTTGCCTCCGAAAGCTCAATATGTGACTATATTCGGGGAGAGTCGAGCTAATTTTCAGAAATAATATTGGGGAAATAAGCTTTAAACCGATATTCTGTAATTCTTCAACTCATACTTGATGAGGAATTGACGGGCAGACTCCAGACAAGACTAGTCTTTCTGCTGGAGAGACAAGTCTTCGTGCTGTTACAACTTCGCCGAGTACTTCTATAGAGCCATGTTGTGTCATGAAGTTATCTACTATGGTTTTGTTTGCCAAATACATGCAGATTCTATTATGAGATAATCTAGATGAAAAAATAATATTTTTTGGGTTGATGATTGTACCCAAAGGAATGAGATAATCCTGCAGTTTAGCAATATCGATGCAACTAAATACAATTGCTTGGGTCTTACTCGGAAAAGAGTGTGAAGCGGCTGATGCATAACTGTTTGTGATATTCGAACGTTGATTTACTTGACTGGTTAGATCGGAAGGTGTGTTTACATTCTGTGAAGTCATTTTAAGCTATTTCGGCGAAGGCCTTACTCCGACTCTTGTAAGTGAAAAACTAACCGCATGCTACTATAAGGTACTTATAACAGCTAACCTCACAAAATGCTGTACGGTAGTATATATTTATTATTGACGTTTTCTTTTCACACTAATAAAATAATAATTACGTATAGATAACTTACGTAGTAGTATCTAGTAGATAAACACTTTAATTTTAAAAAACTATTTAATAAAACCACTTGTTTTTATTAAAAACTAGGAGTACGATATCAGTACAACTTAATCATACCTTGCCAGGGCCGATCTATTAATATTATTGTTTTGACTATAAATCAATAACAGCTCCATAAATCTGAGCTCCTTTTATGGGCTTCCAAAAATTAGGTTAATAATTTATGGGAACCTAGAAGATACGTTACTTAGTAATTCTTCTTCTTCTTTTTATATAGACATAACTCTGTCTGTTTTTTAATGTGCCTTCAGTAAGGTGGTGTCTTCCTATTGATCGTCTTCCTATTGGGGAACCGTCTCTTTCGTCTCTTTTCTACTCTATTTGTTGTCATTCGGTTTATATGATCGTTCCATTCTACTCTTCTATTTTTCACCCAGTTCTTGATGTTCTCCACCTTGCATCTACGTCGTATATCTGTACTTTTAGATCTGTCCCATAGTATTTTACCATAAATTTTTCTAAGTGTTTTCATCTCTGCTGTTTCTAACATCCTGTTTGTCCTCTCTGTATCAGGTCTTGTGTCTGCCGGGTATGTCATTATTGGTCTGATGATTGTTTTGTAAATTCTGCCTTTTGTTTCTTTCCCGATATTTTTATTTTTCCATCTTGTTTCATTTAGGCAGCCTGCGGCTCTGCTTGCTCTATTCACTTAATCTTCCACTTTGGTTTCGAGCTTTCCGTAGCTAGAAAATGTGATACCTAGATATTTAAACTCCATCATTTGTTCTATTATCTGACCTTCCAGCTCCAATTGATAAGCTGTGATTGAGTAAGCTGTTCTAACCATGCATTTTTTGGGAAATTAACATGTTAAATTTTCTGGCCGTTATATTAAATTGGTGGAGCATATATTGTAAATCATCTTCCCTGTGAGGTAGTAGTATTGCGTCGTCTGCATAGCAGAATATTTTAAGTTGTTTTTCTCCCATTTGGTATCCTTTTTTATTTCTTATTTTTTTATCATCTCATCCATAATCAGGTTGAACAATAAAGGACTTAATGAATCTTTGTCTTACCGCATTGCCAGCTTTAATAGGGTCGGTTAGTTCTTCTTCTACTTTTACTTTTATTGTGTTGTTTTGGTAGATATTTTCGATCATTTAGAATCTCTCTTGCGTACAGTAAGTGGATAACGTCTTTTAATATGACCCGGTCAAATACCTTTGTTAGGTCCACGAAACATAGATATGCACATGTGTATTCTAATGATTTCTCTTGCACTTGCCCCATCATAAATATAGCGTCGGTGCATAATCTCTCCGACCTAAAACCGTGTTGTTCTTTATTTGTTTATTTCTTGGTTTATTTGTTATCACTTTGGTGGTTAATTTTAGTGTTGTGTTTAATAAGTTAATTCCTCTGAAATTATTTGGGTCCAAATTGTCTCCCTTTTTGAAGAGAGGTGTTAGGATGCTTCATCTCCATTTTTAAGGAATTTTGTTTGGTTCTAATATTTTTTGGATTAGTTGTAATAGTTGTTTGGTAAGATCTGGTTCTCGGTACTTTAGGAGTTCGTTCGGTATTCTGTATTATTCTGGTGATTTTCTATCTTTTAATTTTCTAAGTGCTTTCTATACCTCTTTCTCCTCAATATTTATTTCTTCGTTTGTCATCACCTATGGTGTTTATTATCGTCACCCTCAAAGGCATCAAAAGTAGTCTACCCAAGTTTCCTTCTGAATGTGTTTCATTTTTATTAGTTCGTGCATCTCTTTTCTTTGTCCTCTTGCTTGTTATTATCATTCTCCATATTTCTTTTTATGTTCCGTAGAAGTCGTGTTCCATCTGTTTTGAGAAACTCTGCCAGTGTTCCTTTTTTATTTGTTTAACTAAAGTATTAGTTTAATTTCTGATTCATTTATAGTGGTTGTATGCCTATTGTGTTTGTTGTGTTCTGTATTGTAAAAATGCTTTCTTCTTTTCTTCACATTTTGTCTTCACTTCCTCTTTAAACCATGGTGTTTTCTTTTTTGATATGTAAGTGTTCGTTACTTTGCTCTCTCCAAGTAATTCTGATGCTGCGTTAATTATGTTGTTTTTTAGTTTTTCCCAGCTTTCCTCGATCTTTTCAGCGATCTTTTTTGATACTCTTTTCCTGTATAAGTATTCCATGGATTCCGTATTTAGTCCTTAGACTTTGATTTTTTTTTTGTGTTGGTGCTGCTCTTTGGGTGGGAAGTATTTAAGGATTATTCTTATTTTACATATTAATATTCAAGATAATTATTAATATCTGGGACATGTTATGATGGGCGAGCCTTATAACTTGTTGCAATTAATAATGCAAGGAAGAATACAGGGTAGAAGGAGTCGCAGAAGAAGACGCATCTCCTGGTTGAATAATTTAAGAGCTTGGTTTAACTGCGCTTCTGCTGACCTCTTTAGAGCAGCGGCGTCGAAGGTGCGAATTGCCATGATGGTTTCCAACCTTCTTAGAGGAGATGGCACGTGAAGAAGAAGAAGAAGGCTGTGGTCACTACCTACATCTGCTGAGTTGAGGCATCTTACGTCGATTATTTTTGACGGATGTATATTTCTGTTGGTTATAACATAATCTATCATAGATCTTTGTCCACGGGTGTTATTAAATATATATTTGTATTGGTCTTTGTGGTCAAAAAATGTGTGGTTTATTATTAGTTCGTTATTCGTGCAGAAGTTGATCATCAGTTCTTCATTTTCGTTCTTAACGTTCTCTTTATGTTTTGTTTAATGCCGGGTAGTACTTAATTCAAGTCTTCAAGTCTTCAAGTCTTCAAGACTTGAAGAGGCTTATGTTTAGATGTGAACGTGAATGGCTAGACGAAGAAGAAGAAGAAGAAGTACTTAATTGCCTATTCCAGCGTTAAAATCCCACAATATTATCAGCTTTCTTCTGACTTGATCTACTACTTGTTGTAATTGGTCGTAAAACTCTTCCCGTGTTATTTAAGGCTTGTTATTTTCTTTGTCGTATAATCCGATGATGTTCAGTGATTTTGTTTCCTTTGGTGTATTAGTGAGGCTAATTCTTTGGCCCTATTTTTTTGCTACTCTACAGTAAATTAGTATGAATTCACCTAATTTTGATTGACCTTTTTCTTTCTCTTTTGTTTCCTGTAGAGCACAAATGTCTAATGTTTACTTAGTACGTATAACATTATTTTGCTGTACACCTAAAAATGATTCATTTTATTTATTATACCGGCTAAACATTTAAAAATATTTCCTCTCTTTAGTAAATAATCCAAGCATTTGAACGAGGAAAAACAGGTCCTTCACATTTATAACGTTAACCCGGCGAACAGAAACTTTTTAAGAAAAGAAAATGGGAAATAACTTGCTTCATGAAATGAAAAGCTCATACCATATTTTCTCTTTGACTGTATGTATTAGTATATGTAAATCAAATTTGTAGCATATTCCTTCACCGGAAAGAAAGCAGTCATATTTCTTTTTCATTGTATGCCGAACAATGGCGATTTCTTCAGGGAGTTTCATATAAAATGGAACTGAAAAGTTCTAAAGATGAATGGGGAAAACGTAAAAAGATAATTAATTGCGTATATTCTTTATTCACTTGTTATTATCGTATACAAAGTAATGATAATATACAGTGAAGTGTAAACTTGTTTTTAAATGTATTATTCTACTGCGGGTAATTCGCGAAATAATTTTCTTGTTGTACACTAATATACGTAAATTGTAATATTATTAAAGTGCAAATGTGTAAATTATAGAGTCCTCAAAGTACTTAACTACACCGTTTCCAATAAGGTAATTGACAAGAGTATGACCGGTTTATAACAGACTGTGCTTAAAAACAGAAAAACACTTGTTATGGACATACTTTCATTAATATTGTATCAATAAAAAATTTTGAAGGAAACACAAAAAAATTGACAAACTTAGAAGAGACAGGTTTAGAAAGTTACTTATATAATCCAGAGACTATTAAAAACATATCCGTATCACACATTCATACATTATTTTTATACTTTATTTAGAAGTATTGAAGAAAAATACATTTTATGCAACCTCAGGTACTCGTACGTATCAGTCCACATTTGGAATCAAGTGCAGAAAAAAAGTAAAAAATTACAGAAGATTAATGCCATTATCTAGTTATTACCAACTTAACCCCAATTTACACTCCTTTAGAAGTTGTTCACTTTATTAAAGATAAGCTAGGTATCAAGAAATATATTAGATGATATGCCCTCCTTTAAGATGCCGTCTCAGCAAGTGATTTCTCATTGAAAATAGACATTAAATCTAAAACCTTCACTAACTTACTTGAACCTGGTATAAACATTAAATGGTCTATAAAATCTTTATATTCCAAACCAACGCCTTCATCTGAGTCAAATATAAGTCTGAAAAACATCAGAAGTCCCGTGAGTTTGAAAAATGCAATTACCGTTGATTTCCATTCTCATATTAACTTCATTAAGAACGATACTTTGGAACCATCCATAGATCTGGATCCTTTAACTCCACCAAGGGTTAGATTAACCACTAACGCGAACAGTAAATACCTTCTAGCAAAATTAAGGGAACCGGATATCTTGAAAACCATTAAGCTACATCTTGCTTTTCTACACGACCAACCTGCTTTAGTCTGTTACGAAGGATTCACCAAAACAAGCTTTAAACTCTTTTTGGTTTCCGAAGGACTTTGCTAGAACTGAAGATCTACGAAAAATCCTTCTAGAATTTAACGATCCCTATGGAATTAATCCAACTAAGGTGAAAGCTGATCTTGCTGTTTTTAGTTCATTTCTCATTCCGGAAAGAATTATTCACCTGCAAAAATCAAGTGAAATTCACCGAAATTACTATTATGTTGTCTATCCAAACCGAAATTTTTAAACAATATGATGTGTTCTGTGGGACTAGAAATCTTAAATAATTTTAGTGATGACAACTTTAGCATGGTTCTGATTAATATTCGTACTATAAGATATATGTAAAACAGTTGATATATATTTGTTTCTAGGAGGATTAGGATTTCTCCCGATAGTTACGCTTTGAGCCACAAGAGCCTTGTTTTGTAAAAAAATATACTAGAATTGGTACGCATTATCATCCAAGTTCAGCTCATAATAGCACCCTAATTCTTTCTACAAATAATGATTTCTCTTCTACAACAACATATGACTTTTGTTGAGTGAAGCCTTTTTTGAATTTTCATTACTTTAACACAAGAATCCTAACCTATACGTTCTGTGACTTATAGATCACCTGATTCAGTCACGGAAATATTTTTTCAGAACCTGCTGAATTTATTAGACGATCTGCCCAATAAAAGCAAAAAAAATCTATGCGGTGTTATATAGTTACAAAAGCATTTTATATGGAGTAGTGCATACAAGCACTCCTGACCACGGCGCAGTAGACGAAATTTGGTTTAGTCCCCACTTCCATGCGAAACGCATTGTACTATGCACTGTATAATTCCACTTTGTGCCTTTACGTGAATTTGACTCCGCCTTGGCGAAGCTCCATGGTCAGGAGTGCGTGAACTATCTTTTACCACAAGGTTCAGTATTGGGTCCTATACTTTTCCACATCTTTATAAATATCATTTACTTAAAAATCGATGGAAACATTTTTCTTTTTGCTAATGATACTAGTATCACCTGGAGGAACTCTAATATTGCAACTATTTATGCAACTATAACTTCTCTCGCTTCTTCTTCTGGATAATATTGGTGCTCATCCCAATGGGGCAGTTCTAAGATCTGACGACGCATTTCTTTGTTCTTTTTTTTTTCAATGTTACACTAATTGTTCAATTAATGGATCAGGGTGTTCTTGAGACATTAAAAAGCCTATAAGGAGGAGAAATTATGATAAATTGTTGGATTAAGTTGATCTGATAAGGTTTTAAAAATCGCTTACCACCAAAAATTTTTACACTGCTAAATGCATGGAGTGAACTGAAACAGAAGACTTTCAAAAGAGCCTTTTACAAAATAATGATGCTAGAGGAAAATAAAAGCTGAAATATGATGATGAAGAAACTACCCTAGCTGAACTAACTGCATAAGTGCAACGCTGATGAGTTTAAAGAAATGAATAAAATTGGAATTGGGACGTAGACACAGTATGACCAATATGAACTGGGTTATCAGCTCCTCAGCAACGACGATGCTGGCAAACTAAAAATAAGAGTCTAGACGAAGGAAATGGTAGGACGGTATCAATCAAGAGTAGCTAACCCGGAGGCAGAGGACGCTGCCAATGTTCTACTAGACTGTTTTAAGCAACGAGAATCTTTGGACCTTTTCAAAATTTTAAACTTGCGCAGAATAATTCAAAAGCTGCCTTTAAACAGTACAGTGCGGAAACGCTAGAAAAATGTTTAACAACAAAAGTTTTAAATCGAAAAATAAGTGCTAATGCAGTAGCGAAAAGATACAAAATTCCAAGTATACGTTAATGAATAGAATACAGGGGCGGTGCATTAAACAACATGGTGGTCAAACTATTTTTACCAAAGTCGAAGACAATTTTGAGGATACAGTGATTACTTGTGCGAATTGGGGATTAATAAATGCATTGGATCTTCGTTTAACTGCAAAACCTTACCTAGACCGTCTTGGTAAAAACTCACTCTTTAAAAATAATTTTCCTGGTAAAATTAGGCTAACGAGTTTCTAGAGAGTTATAAACAAACTTTAAGTGAACGCTTAAGTAACAACATAAAAAGAGCTCGTGCTGCCATCGATGCTGAAACATTAACAATTTTTTAAGGAATTTAGCAAAACACTTGAAGGTGTCGACCCTGCTGCAATATTTAATTACGACGAAAGTAATTTAAGTGATGATCCAGGGAAAAAAAACTACTTTATCAAAGAGGTGTCAAATATCCAGACAGTAACATAAATTATACTAAAAGTGCTGTGACAATTATGTTATATATTTCGGCAACTGCAACAACAATGAAATTAGACCCTGAAAAACAGAAGGAAATATGGGAACAATATCTTAAAGATTTGTTTGGTGATCGGAGAGCAGAAGGGCCCCCACAAATAGATACCGATGGAAAACTAAGTATTCTAACCGAAGAAGTTATGCGGGCAATAAAAGACGCAAAGAACAACAAGGCACCCGGCGAAGATCTAACAACAGCCGAACATTTTAAACACCTGAGTGATGATGCTGTCGGGAAATTAACCTACCTCTTTAACATTATATATGAACATGGCACTCTACCGCATGACTGGCTAACATCCACATATGTAGCTCTTCCTAAAAAACAAAAAGCAAGGAAATGTGAAAACCATCAAACTGTATCTCTAATGAGTCATGCTGCTAAGATTTTTATGCGAGTAATTTATAACCGAATTCACAATAAGTGTGAAGAATACCTGAGTCGTTCTCAATATGGTTTTAGGAAAGGTACAGGCACCAGAGAAGCAATAATGGGATTGACACTAATGGCAGAAAGGTATCTCGAGGTTCAAAAACAGCTGTGTGTGTGCTTTGTCGATTATAGAAAGGCCTTCGACCGCATTAGACATGAAAAATTGATTGAGGTGCTAAAAGAAGTAGGGCTGGACGGACACGACATAGCTATAATAAGCAATACATACTGGAACCACACAGAATGTGTTCGAACAGACAACGGAAATACCAATTATGTAAACATAGAACGAGGAGTGCGTCAAGGGTGCATTCTGTCCCTTCTTCTATTTAAGGTCTATGCCGAAGATATCATCAGAGCTTCTCTTGAAGATCGCCCTGAAGGTGCCAGAGTCAATGGAATCATCATTAACAATGTAAGATATGCCGATGACACCTTAGTGTTAGCAGAAACAGAAGACCAACTAAAAATATTGATGAACATACTATCAGAAGAAAGTCACAGACTAGGTTTGGATATCAATCTTTCCAAAATCAAAATCATGGTATTCCACAAGAACCCCCATGAACAAATTACACCCAACATACAAATCAATGGTATCACCCTTCAGAGCTCCCAAAGCTTCATATACCTGGGCAGAGAGCTAAACAGTCAGCTAGACCACTCAAAAGAAATTAGAATACGTATTGAAATAGCAAGATCGGCTTCATGAACATGCGTAAAATGCTATGTAACCCCAAGCTATCAATCACAATAAGGTTAAGAACACTAAAGTGTTATGTGTGGTCTCTACTACTATATGGCTGTGAGACCTGGACATTAAAACAGTATGACGTCAACAAACTGAATTCATTCGAAATGTGGATGTACCGCCAAATGCTAAGAATAAGCTGGACCAGCAAAACTACAAATGAGGAGGACCTCATCTGGTTAATACAATCAAAATTAGAAAGACGTCATATCTAGCACACATAATGCGCCATAAGAAATTTGAGCAGCTCCAGGTAATATTAGAAGGCAAAATCGAGGGTAAAAGGGGTATAGGAAGAAAGAAGAAATCCTGGCTCCGAAACATCAGAGATTGGACACACAACAGGAAATGGCTTAATCCATCAAGCCCAGAACAGAGAGAAATTTGCCATATTGATCGCCAACCTCAATAGAGAAGGCACTTAGGAGGAGGAGGATTTCGGCAACTGGAGATATATTACCACCTTATGTAGTTTAAAAGGTTACAAATTTGTGGGATTCTTGTTGCCAAGGAGGTCCTAGGGCCACTCCATTATGTAAAAAGAAATGCTGCATTAAGCGTTATAATCAACCTAATCATGGATGGTTTGATGCAATTTTTTTTACCGATTGGGTCTATTGGTGTCTATATTGGTGCCTTATGCTCGTTGAATTGAAGGAAAGAAGATCTTAATAGGGCATATTCTTTTGAGTCATTTTATAAAAGAAGTGCTTAACATTTTAAAAGATAATAACATTGCTTTCATTCGTCTTCCACCAAATGTAACGCATCTTTGCCAACCCCTCGACGTTAGCTTCTTTGGACCAATGAAGAGTTATTGGAAACAATTACTGCACGAGTAAAAGAAATCCAATCCAAACTCATCATCTGCTGAGAAAAGTTTGTTTCCAAGATTATTAAAAAAAATTTTTTGAGAAAATGGCCGTCTTCTGCAGTTAACGCTAGAAAGGAGTTTTATGCTTGTGGTATTTATCCCTTGTCAAAAAATAAACTATCAGCAAAAATTCCTAGTGAGCAGCAAACCACTCATCGAAACAGTGATGATGTATCATAGGTACTATAAGATAATTTGAAAGAACAGGAAAATCCCAAAAAACGTGAGTCTACAATAAAAAGAAATAAACTAAATTCTACAAGCAAGACACAAATTATAGAGAAAAAAGTTCTTGAAGAAAGCGATTAAGCAAGTTCCAGAACAGAGAGCGTGAGTGAAAATTTTGAACAAGAAGACCATGAAGTTGCAGACATTAAAAGTAATATTGATGAAGAAACACAATACTTTCACATTAATGATATAGAAGCAAATTCATGGGTTGTTATAGAATATCAAACTAAGAAGATTATTAAACATTTTTAGGACAAATTTTAGCGATTAAAGATGATGAAGCTAATGTTAAGTTCCTAAAACTCTTAAAATTGGGAAAAATTATATAGCTTGATGTTCTTGACAAAGACAATGTTCCTTAAAGTAACATAAAAAAGTATTAATTCCGCCAAAAATTCGCCTAAGACGCGAGCTGTGTTTTGTTTGGACTTGTCTGCATATAATTTTAAATAACTTTCTTTTTGTAATAAAAAGTTTTTATTAAAATGTTTATTTTAATTTAAAATCATTTTATTGTGTTTATCTTTACCCCAGTTAACTAAAAATCATTTTTATTAGGAAAAACCATAGGCAGTCATCTTCACTCCATTCGGGGTGAAGTTAACCAAACAAGCAATTTATTATTTCTGAGTTTGGTTTTTTTTTTTAAATACCCGATGTTCTTTTGAGTAAAATTAAAGAAAAAGACTTATACACCTAGTATACAAACATTAATGATACATTTTATTTTGTTCTTTAAGAAATATCTTTAGTTGAAGTTGAAAAACGGTTAACTAGACCCCATTTTACTATAGAATATTTATTTCACAGAGATGTCTTCTAAAGCTCTGGAGAGATTAGGAAATGCCGAAAGGCCTTAATCTCGATGAAGGAAAAATCCGAATCTGCACCTCCACGCGGTAGAGGACGGGCAACATCAATTTTGATGGCTAACGCAGATAGGGACCGAGTGATTGCCGGTATAAGCAGTCCCCCACTTACCGACCAACGGCTCCGGGCGTACGAGTTGGTAGGTGGTAGGGCACTCTTTTGTCCTGGGGCTGAGAAACCGGCCCCAAAGGCGGAAGAATCAATGGTTTGGTCAACGGCATAAGAATATAGAAGGCAACGAGAAACCACTATATTAAAGATCCCTATGGATATCTCTAGTACAATTATAATGGCTGTACAACTCAATAAAAATTCGCATACTGATCATGGACATCGGAGACCAAGATCCGGCAAGAGAGGTCATTCCCATGACCACAGGGCCTCTCAGGTCGTTAATATGCAAAATCCCTGTGAAATACCCAATAAAACACCTTTAAGAAAAGTCCACACGAATTGTCTGAAGAGGATATCCACTTGGAACGTTAGGACGATGGCTCAATCAGGAAAAATCCAATGCGCAATTAAAGAAATGGTACGCATGAAAATAGAAATAATGGGCATAAGTGAAATGAGGTGGCCTGACTCAAGTTATTGTGATATAGAAGACTACAGAGTATACTATTCAGGATCAGAAAATGGTAAATATGAGAATGGGGTTGGAATTATCACGCATAAAAGTATAGCCAAACAAGTCAACAACTTCATACCAGTGAACGATAGAATCCTCCTGTTACAAATAAATACGTCACCGGTGAACACAAACATCATACAAGTCTATGCACCCACAGCAGACCATAGTGATGAAGAAATATCAGAATTCTACAAACAAATAAGCAACCTTATAAGAGATATACCGAGACACGAACTCCTTATAATCATGGGAGATTTCAATGCAAAAATAGGTAACGGAAAAGAAGGGCAACATATTGGTCCACATGGATTAGGAGAGAGAAATCAACGCGGAGAAACAATGAGTATCTTTGCAGCTGAGCATGACTTAATCGTGCTAAACACATTTTACAAACTACCGCCTAGACGCCTGTATACGTGGAAATCACCTAGAGACAACGGAGAAGACGTTATTATTAGAAATCAAATAGACTATATGCTTGTTAAAAAAAGATATCGAAATAGTTTCAACAGTGTTAAAACCTACCCAGGCGCTGATATTCAATCTGACCACAATCCTTTAGTGGGCGTGTATAGAACTAAGTTAAAGAAAATACGCGGAAAAGCTGTAAAAAAACATGACATGAGAAAACTGAAATGTAGCGAAGTAAAAGAAATAGTCAGCAAAACATTAAATAGAAAATTTAAAGAAATCGATAATACAACGGAAAGCACAGAAGATAAGATAGAATCCCTTAAGAAAACAATAGACGACATTAAAGACAATTTTATGAAGAACGAAGAAGGTAAGAATAAGACATGGATGACGACAGAGATTCTGCAACTAATGGAAGAAAGAAGGAAAAACAAGAACGATAACTCCATGTATAAAACTTTACAGCGAGAGATACAGAGAAAGATCAGAGAAGCCAAACAGAAAGAACTGGAAAAAAAATGCCAAGAAATCGAAATTCTCCAAAGTAAATACGACGACTTCAACGTGCATAAGAAGGTAAGAGAAATTACAGGTAAATGTAAAAACAGAAGAATAAGTAAACTTGTTAATGACAATGGAGAGATAATCGTGGACAAAGAGAGTATCAATGATACCTGGAAAAATTACATAAGAAATTTATTTTTTGATGAGAGAGAGAACCAGCCCCCAATACCTACGGAAACAGGACCACCTATACTAGTGGCAGAAATAAGAGCAGCCATAATATTACTAAAAGAAGGTAGAGCTCCAGGACCAGACGGAGTACAATCTGAATTTCTTAAACTTCTTGATGATGAATCTTTAATAGTACTATGTAAAATCTTCAATAATATCTATGACACAGGCAATATCCCAAAAGATTGGCTACTTTCAGAATTTTTTACCTTACCAAAGAAACAGGGAGCAAAAAAGTGCGGAGAATATAGGCTAATAAGTCTAATGAGCCATACATTAAAACTTTTTCTTAAAATTATACATCGTAGAATATACAAGCTATGCGAAGAGAGAATACAAGACACACAGTTTGGATTCATGAAAGGCGTAGGTACAAGAGATGCACTGTTTAGTCTACAAGTATTATTTCAAAGATGCAGAGATGTGACTTGCGATATTTACACCTGCTTTGTGGACTACCAAAAAGCATTTGATACAGTTCAACACCAAAAAATGATGAATATTCTAACAAAAGCCCAAATGGATGATAAAGATCGGCGTATAATACAAAATTTATACTGGAACCAATCAGCCACAATAAGAACGAATTTTGGAGGTGAACCAACGGAAATGATCCAGATTCTACGAGGCGTTAGACAAGGTTGTATACTTTCACCTATATTATTTAATCTATATTCAGAGGAAATATTTAGTGAAGCCTTGGAAAAATGCGAACATGGAATACTTCTAAATGGAGAACGCCTAAACAACATCCGTTATGCAGACGACACCGTTATTTTTTCAGACAGTTTGAACGGTTTACAGCAACTAATAAACAAAGTAAATGAAGTAAGTGAAAGATTTGGACTTCAAGTAAATATAACAAAAACTAAATTTATGATCATCAGCCAAAATAAAGTTAGAGACGCTCAACTACTTATCAATAATACACCAGTGGACCGAGTAAAACAGTATAACTATCTTGGAACAACAGTAAATGAACAATGGGATTACTCACAGGAAATAAAATGTAGAATAGAGAAGGCTAGGAGTGCATTCAATAACATCGCCAAACTCTTTAAAAGCCACAATCTTAATCTGGAGATAAAAGTAAGGCTCCTACGATGTTATATCTTCTCAATATTGTATTACGGAGTTGAATCCTGGACACTAACTGAAGCAATGGAGAAAAAACTTGAAGCCTTCGAGATGTGGCTATACAGGCGAATTCTAAGGATATCATGGACAGACAAGATAACCAACGAGACCGTATTACGAAGAGTGGGCAAAGAAAGAGAGGTGATGTATACCATTAAAAGGAGAAAGTGGGAATATCTCGGACATATAATGAGAAACAGCACTAAATACAGATTACTGAAGGTAATCCTACAGGGTAAAGTATTCGGAAAGCGAGGAATTGGGAGAAGGAGAATATCATGGTTGAAGAACCTGAGGAAATGGTTCTCCACAACAACAACGAATCTATTTAAAGCATCAGTCAATAAAATAATTATAGCCAGAATGATTGCCAATATTCGGAACGAATAGGCGCTGAAAGAAGAAGAAGACAGAGATTAATTCTGAAATGGGTCAAAATTGGAATGACCGGCCTTCTAGTATTAAAGTGAGGACTCCAATAATAATAAAATATATAGAGTGTTGTTTTTTAAAAACCAAAGTGACTAATGTTATCTGATAAATGGTAAATTTGGCAACATAGCAAGCGTAAAATATAAAATCTCCATATTGCAGAATAGGCATATCTCGGTTTTTGTGCAATTCGGACCATCCGTTTAAGAGATAATTGGGCGTTTGCATACTTTTGGTCCACTCTGTATATATTTGCTTTAAAGAAAGTGTATATCTTTCATAAATTACTGACAATTTAAACTAATAGCAGCAATTTGACCTTAAGAAAGTCTTACTTTATTGTTAAATAGTTAAACACTAAACTACTTGCAACCATCGAGCACCTTTGAAAACAATAAGTAAAGTAATAGTTTACCCACAAAACGTAATTTCATGCTCAACAATCCAACAAAGCTGTACTTAAAGATAAATATATAATGGAAGTAAATAGCGCATAGGTATAAATATCTGCCGAAGATTTGTCACGAATCTCTTAAAAACATGACATTGGAAATCGCTCATCTCTTTCTACCTATCTGATATATCGTAAATGGCAATTTCGCCTCCCCAGAGCTAAGTGTAATTATTAAATTTATGCTGATTCTACGTCTTAGTCGGGTTTGTGCTCTTCTCTTCGAATTACAACAAGATTTACAATATTACCTTGATACGCCTTGCCTAATTCTAATTTATCTGCTAAGGGAGACGGTCTTTGCACCACCGAAATCTATTTGAGATATGACTATTGTGTTACGCGTTAACGATTCTGTATCCCATTACAATCGTAAAATTAAATTATGATGTTTATAATGGGTCTTAGATGATCCCTATTGAATACGAAGATCCTACAAATGTTTCCACTTCACCTGATCTCCACAGTAAAACGAACATTAAAATATAAATATAAAAAATAAAGCTAAGGTACATTGACTGAATTAATTAATATTAATATCATTTTTTATAAATTTGTATTGGTCTCAACATTTTTAAATGAAAATCATGAATGTGTTGCTTGTGTGAGTCCATTTCAAATAGGTAAAGACATAATAAATAAGACTTACTCACAATCAATTTAATTTAACTATCAGACGACCGGTTTCGCTTTCTACAATATGCAAAGCATCCTCAGGTCTCGATACAAAGTTAAACAAATGCTGAAATAATAAAAACCCATATTAGGGTGTTGTCTAATAACGATAAACAAAGTAGGTGTTGTAAATTACAATAATTATGCCAATATTACATGTCTGTGGTTTTATTTAAATGAGTAAGTTAAATAAAAAGGTATTAAATTTTTAAAAAAGTTAAACAGACAAGGTAAGGCCCACAATTTGTTATAAAATAGTCTCTTCGATTGTAATAAATTAATAAATGAGCAAATAAATAAATAAAATAAACATTACTTACATTCCGGTACTCTATTAATAGATGGATGGTAGTTATCAAATTATTTTGATAAAGTTCTATTGGCAATGAGTTAATTATTGGAATAGTCAAGTAAATAAAATGTTAAAATACAGACAGTTAAGGATAATTTAAACACACTAAAACAGAAACACTTAGAAGGGACGAAACAAACATTGCATTTAAAAGGGAGGGAAGAATATAGTGCAATAAAGTCCTTCCCCCCTTTTAAATTCAATGTTTGTTTCGTCCCTTCTAAGTGTTTCTGTTTTGGTGTGTTTAAATTATCCTTAATTGTCTGTATTTTAACATTTTATTTACTTGACTATTCCAATAATTAACTCATTGCCAATAGAACTTTATCAAAGTAATTTGATAACTACAAGTTGTGAAAATAATTGCACACCCACACAATCTTTACATCTACACCTATTCATTGTCATAAAACTGTCACCTTCAAAAAAACAATTACTCAATAAATAACACACATTTCAAAAATATATCTCTGGAATAAGTATAAATTGCCTTTAATAACACAATAGTATATTACATCACTTACATTTAACAAACAATCTCACACATATCTCTAATTCATTGGATCAAATCTATCTCCTCAAGAACTTCCCGTTTACTGTCAAACAACTGCAGTGATAGAATTGAGTTCTCCATTCAACAATATAAAGTAGTTTCAACCATGTTCTACCATCCATCTATTAATAGAGTACCGGCATGTAAGTAATGTTTATTTTAAAATCGTAGGCTTCCACGGCCAGAGTCAGAATTATAGTTTATTCGTCTTCCGGGTTGGGACCGTGTCATTTGTGAGTGACCCAAAAGTGGGTTCATCTCGACGTTTCGCTACAATTGTATGTAGCTTCTTCAGGAGAACAAAAAAAGAAAAAAGGAAAGAAAGAAGAAAACAAAGAACAGGAAGATGGGTAGTTAGCAACGGTAACTCAGTTACTCAACGCAACCAGAGGCGAATACTAACTACCAAGATGGGCATTTGGTCACAGTAACTCAACTACTCAACGCAGCCAGAGGTGAAAACCAAATGCCAGGACAGGGATTCACGTCCAACAGCTCAGAACACTAACGCGTCGAGAGGCGGGGAGTGAATCCCTACTACGTTGCTAACTACCCATCTTCCTGTTCTTTGTTTTCTTCTTTCTTTCCTTTTTTCTTTTTTTGTTATCCTGAAGAAGCTACATACAATTGTAGCGAAACGTCGAGATGAACCCACTTTTGGGTCACTCACAAATGACACGGTCCAAACCCGGAAGACGAATAAACTATAAATGTTTATTTTATTTATTTATTTGCTCATTTATTAATTTATTACAATCGAAGAGACTATTTTATAACAAATTGTGGGCCTTACCTTGTCTGTTTAACTGTTTTAAAAATTTTATACCTTTTTATTCAACTTACTCATTTAAATAAAACCACAGACATGTAATATTGGCATAATTATTGTAATTTACAACACCTACTTTGTTTATCGTTATTAGACAACACCCTAATATGGGTTTTTATTATTTCAGTATTTATTTAACTTTGTATCGAGACCTGAGGATGCTTTGCATATTGTAGAAAGCGAAACCGGTCGTCTGATAGTTAAATTAAATTGATTGTGAGTAAGTCTTATTTATTATTTCTTTACCTATTTTTAAATGACCTGAGAATTACGGAATTTTATTTTACGGTGAAAAGTTTTATTTCTTTTTACAAATTTGGTTTATATTTTTTACTGAAGCTTCTTCTTCTTCTTCCTTCTAGTATGTAGGCTTTAAAGCCTGGTTTCTTCTATATTAGATTCCTAAATTGTTTAAATTGTCGCTCCATCTTTTTCTTGGTCTGCCAATACTTCTTCGTCCATTTGGTGACTTATCTCGTGCTATTCGTACTATTCTATTCTCTGCCATTCTACTGATATGTTCGTTCCACTCCTGTTTTCGTTTTGTCACCCATTAGCCTTTGTGTTGTGGCTGTATTGGGTCTTGTTTCTAAGGCATATGTCATTATTGGTCTTACACTGGCTTTATTATTTCTTGCCTTCATCTTAGTGGTAATGTGTCTATTTCGCAATATAATGTTATTAAGGCATCCTGCCAGTCTATTTGCTATTTGTACTTGATTTCTCTTCCTTGTCCAGGTCTTCATAGCTGGACAGTGTAATTTGCAGGTATTTTATTTCCATTACTTGTTTAATACTGATGCCATCAATTTCTATTTTACATCTCTATGTTTTCTGATTACTATTGTTTTAGTTTTTTGAGTTGAGATTGCCATATTAAATTCTTTTGCTGTTATGTTAAATCTGTGGACTAGTCTTTGCAGATTATCTTCATCTTGGGTTATCAATATTGCGTAGTCTGCGTAACAGAGTATTTTTATTTCTTTGTTTCCCATTCTGTATCCTCTTCCTTTGTTAACGCTTTTGATGAATTCATCCATGATTGAATTAACCCTAGATTACCGGACTTGTTAAGCCGCTCCAGGTGATACACTGATAACCTATATTATCTATATACCTATAACTATAACTATAACCTATAAAGTGGGAGATCTACAGCACCTTATATTGGAGTTTAGAGAGTACAGACAAAGTATCAAAATGATGTATAAAAAACTAATTGATCTAAATTGTCCATTGCCTGCCAATTTGAATACAATTATTTTTTCAAATAATAAGCAAATATTAAAATGTATCTACGAATTCATAACGTCCTGTAAATTTAATTTATAAGTAGTTTTAGGTAATAAAATTAAAAATTGTAAATATGACAAACACTAAAAAAAGTGTATATATGAACACATTACTCCCTGTAAATTTAGATTATAAATAGGCTTAGGTATAAAATCAAAAATTGTAACTATCACTAATAGGCTGGCTAATGGGATATGCCAAAGCCATTATACAATAAAAAAAATTTAATTGTGGTTTATTCCCATTTAAATATTAATTACTTTAAAATGCCACAAGAAAATAGCTTCAGAACAATATTAGTACATACAATATGTACTTTGTATTACCTGTAGTTTTTTTATTCATAGCATTTTGTTACTATTTAATCTGGATACAAAAATATTCTTTCATTTTATTACGTCACATATCTTACTTAAGATCAAAATTGCCATGTTAATAGCCAACGTTCGCAACGGACAGGACACTTGAAGAAGAAGATCTTACTTAAATCTATATGGCATATTACGGTTTCATGCTTAGTTTTTTTACTTTTTCATTGCGTTTTCTTGTAATAACAAAATATTTAATAAAAATCTGAAATAGAATTTTAGTTCCATCTGTCTTTTGTTATCTTAACAAAATCACCCCAAAAGAAACTATTTATCCGATATTATTCCCTCAGATTTGTCCTAAAATCCACCCCGGTAGTTAGGGTCTTTATATTTTTTATGATATATCATAATACATCTCTTTTCACAATGCGTATGCAATACTCTTTTTATGAGAAACTCTGAATGTTCACCCCCAAAGTCGATTACATGTCTCACAGAAATATCTGGAGATAGGAAAAGCCTAAAAGCTATTTATTTTTATGTGAGTGTTATCATTGATAGGGAATAAGTGTTCGAACTGATGATTTTTACTGTTTTCGTGAAAGACTTTGACATCGATATTTCCAGATTTTATGAAACGGTTTACGCCAAAAACAATATTCTTTCTTTAATATGCTTTTGGATATAAAAGCGGTGTTTATCCAACAAAAGTTATACGATACTTTATCATAGAGTATACAGAGTAATTGGTAGATTTAATAGTGGCATTTAAAAATTGTGTAATACATTTTAAAACCCGTTTTTTTTTTAATTAATAGCTGAATTTGCAAATCAGCTCAATAAAAATCTACCTCCACGTACAGCGTTACAACATACGTAGCCTTACTGTACATGCATACAGATGAGACGTACGGCGTAACGTTATACGCATCATACGGCGTTTAACACGTTCAAGTCCGACAACGCGACTATCGCGTTCACTATAGCCTCAGAGGCCACCAACGCGAGTCGCGCGGTCTTTGACTTTATGACAATATATGAACCTTATCTCGGATTTTTTTCTAGCAGATTTTTCATGAATTACATCAAATATCTGCTGGCCGCTTGCAAACACTGGCACATACTGGAATTCGTGTTTGGTTTTAGAATTTTGATGTTAAACTTTATTCTTAGTATATGACAATGTATAAATGTTTTCTCGGCGGATTTTTCACAAATTATAACAAATATCTTCTGTCTCATTGATAAATTGGATGATAAAATATGAAATCCTCAATTTCATTGCTTACATTTCAAATATTCAAGCTAGACGTGCTCGAAAACAACAAAATTTTCTGTAATAAAAGTAGCGTTGCCCATATGCAAGAACAGGACGAGACTTGGACATTTGGGATGCATGAACTATTTCGAAAAACTCATCAAATTGGCTTTTAGTTCTTTCAGATCTATAATTCCAACGCTCACTACGACTAGAACTTTTTGAATCTTTGTCTTTCATGTCAAATTGTAAACTTGTCACTCCGGGAATAACAAGGATTAGAAGAAAACCAATTATTATTATATTAGAATCAAAGGAAAGCTCAATTCGGAATGAAGTTTAGTGATGTCGAAAAAGTAACTACTACTATAATAGTTACTTTATGTAAGTTACTATCCAATACCCTAAGTATCTAATAACAAACCGAGAACTATATATCGTTACTTCTAAATATTTCGGTATTTTGTTTACACGGTAGGCGACATTATCTATTATTAATTTGTCTCGTTACTTTTGAATACATATTAGCCGCCCACTTTTAACAAATTTTGTTTAACCGAATGATCTCATCGCACACTCAGCAAAATTTTGACTATCAAGCAACAGTTCCAATATTTTATATAATGATCATCGTTATTTGATAATATATTTTTTTGTCGGCATTTATGGCATCAACATTCGAGTAATCGCAAAACATATGTTATCTTTATACAAGGAATTTAAAAATTTCTTTAATTAATTGCCGAGCTGACAACACAGAAAATTCACAGTTTTAAATAATATACCTTCGTATTTTACCATTAAAGATAAAGAGATGGTTTAGTGTAATTTTATTTATTTAAATAAAATTTTAATACTAGTGTAATGTAAAATTTCTCGTCTTTTAATATGTCAAAATAAAGATTTGTTTAATTTAATATTTTGCATCTGGTGCACACAATGAAAATATGCTTACAAATATTTGCAACAATCATCTAACCCCCTTATTTATAATGAAAACATGGATTAGACTATTTTTACAAATTTCTGTTTTCATATTATGTGACGAATGTGGTTTAGGACGAATTGGACGAAATATACCGAAAAACTATACTCGCTAAAACAACACTCAGTTCTAACTGCAAGACGCAAGAGTCTCGCAGGCTTAGTCTTGTTCTTGCTTAAATCTTGCAAGGTCGGTCTTGGTCTTGGACTTGCTAAAATTAGACGGTGTTGGTCTTGGTCTTGGTCTTGCAAAAACGCAAGAACAAGACCAAGAGTGCAAGACCAAGACCGATTTTGGGAAACACTAAATAAATGGAAGTAGAGTAATAAAAGTAAAAGCATCAGTAAGCTTTGAAATAATAACCAGATGTATTTAGATTATATTGCATTTCCAATAATTTGTTGTATTATCATAATCGAATCCGATCGGTTTATTTTGATATGCATTCCATAATATTTTCTACGCCTTTGGTGTTGGATGTCTTTTGATTTTACTGTGAGCAATTGCACGTATTTTGCTCACTTACAGTGCCTGGTAGACCTTTTTATTGTAGTCAACCTCCCACTGTCCAATAGATCGTTTAGTCTATTTCTTTCATTCACACTTTATGTACACTTCATTTACCCTCAATCCTACAATCTTACTATTACAGACGGGTGTAAGTGTGAGATCTGGATTATGCAATCTAGTTAAATCAAAATATTCTAAATTAAAGGTATCATTCGAAAGTGGAAATTTGATCTGTGAATATAACTATTGAAAGCAGCCATTTAACCATCTAACCATCCAACTTAACATAAAATCTATGTTAGGTTATGTATGTAAATCGACATAATTCTGTACAAGTAAAGTACTTACACAGAATTTTAATATGTGCAGATCACATATCCATGACTGTGACTGCCCATCAAAGCTGTCATATGTCACATGTCACCTTAGCATTTCCGATAAACACCATTCTCTTTCCTGTTACCGCCAAAGAATGTAGCTTAGAACTATTCTAATTAATTTTAAACTGTTTGTCCTTGTTCTAGTGTAGTGCTTGTACAATTTTATGTTACCATCTATGTTTATTACATTCTACGCTTGCTGGATAGCCCATATTTAACGAAGTAAGTCTAAAACGTTAATCCCAAAAAACTTTTATCATCAATTAACTTTTATCGAAGTTAATTAATTTCGATCATATAAAAAACGTTTTTTGGCTTATTTCAGATGCTCCTGAAGATGCTATATTAAGCGAAAGTACTTGGGCAAGATTTGATTAAATTTGTGCTCGATATAATTGCCTTAATTTTCAAAAAAATAAAAAATGTTTTTGAAACAAAACTTGTAATTATTGACTGTTTTTACTAATTCAAACAAGATACTGTTTCTCCTAGGTTCATTTTTCGATTTAATTTATACAAACTTAACCTTAAAACATTATGCCTTACAATAATTTTGTGACATTTTTTGTAATTTGATACCATTGTAATTGTCACTGCTTTTACATCTGTATGTTACTTCACAATCAGTAGAACTAGAAATACGGCACGAAACGTTTTTTATGAAAAGATTGAAATATTTTTTATTTTCCTTTTTTTATTTCTCCTTAACTGATAACCTCAATTACAGTGAAATTTTTATCTCACTCACATCTTTATCTTCATTAAAATCAATTTTTTATTAAGTAAAATAATATTTATTTATAATTATTTTCCAACGTGAAATTATATTCAAAGCAAGTTGTCCAACTTTACGTAAATAAACAACAATTAAGAGGGATACAAAATTAATTCCAGACAATGCTTCAAATTGAAATGGATTGTATTCCAAGGCACATCCACTCACCTGCTTTAAAAGAATCTTTCTGTGCTTTTCTCCCCATTGTCAATCTCAGTAGCGTTACTAACGAAGCCCAAAAGTAAAATTTATATTATTCTTAATTTAATAAAATAAGAATTTGGCTTAAGTTTCTTGGTTTGGGATTATTTAAATACTTACTTAAATACTGATATTTCCATTATATTTTGTTCTTTAAATAATACAGTTGATTTATTGCTAACATTTTTTTTTTTTGAATAATGACGTATCATATATACCTAAATTTGCTTTGTTGACAAAGCAAATTTAGAGAATTACAGACCAATTAGCCTCCTCAGCCATATATATAAGTTGTTTACGCGAATACTAATTAAGATAATGGAAAGAAAATTAGAGACTTATCAACCAAGGGAACAGGCAGGATTCCGAAAAAGTTACGGAACAAATGACCATCTACAAAGTATAAAAACCCTAATAGAGAAAACAGTGGAATACAATAAACCTCTAGGTCTAATATTTATCGATTTTCACAAAGCCTTTGACACAGTTGAGCTGAGCAAAATATTACAGGCGCTTAAAGAATGCAGGCTAGATTATAGATATACTAAATTATTATACAAAATATACCTGCAGGCAACAACCACTGTCAGATTACATACTAACAATAATCGCATAAAAATAGAACGGGGGGTTAGACAAGGAGACCCAATGTCACCTAAACTTTTTAATATGGTGCTAGAACATGCTTTTAATAATTTGGATTGGATGATAAAGGGAATAAAAATAGATGGAGAATATCTAAACAACATACGTTTCGCCGATGATATACTTATAATCTGAAGATCTAGGTATGGCAAGAGAGATGGTACAGGAACTCGTTGTGGCTACAGAAAATGTAGGTTTAAATATAAATATCTCGAAAACAAAAATCATGACCAATTTGAGATAACCAGACTCATGAACTGAAGAGAAGAGTCGGCCTTGGGTGGGCAGCATTTGGAAAACCGAGAGAAACTTTTAAAAGTGAACTGCCCACATGCCTAAAGAGAAAGGTATTTGATCAGTGCGTCCTCCCAGTCTTGACGTACGGAGCAGAAACACTTACTTTAAAAAAAGCAGTAGCTACCAAACTGAGAGTCACTCAGAGAAGAATGGAGCGGTCCATGTTAGGAATAACTCTCCGAGACAAAATAACAAACGAAGACATCAGGAGAAGAACCGGAGTGACTGACATCATCGAGAAGATAGCCAGACTAAAATGGAGATGGGCAGGACATATAGTCAGAATGACAGATGGGCGATGGACAAAGAGGTTATTGAAATGGAGGCCAAGGGAAGACAAGAGAAGCGTCGGTCGACCACCTACAAGATGGACTGACGATTTAAGAAGACTCAATAAAAACTGGATAAGAACGGCGCAAGATAGACGGGGTTGGAAACATGAGGAAGAGGCCTATGTTCAGCAGTAGACTCTTGAGGCTGGATGATGATATATACCTAATATACTACATACGTCACTGGTTTATAAATGTATAAAGAAATATTTAATAAATAAATATATGTATTTAATAAAGAAATAAAGCGCTATAAAATTTATAGAATATTATGTATTGTCTTTAAATTATTTAGAGCGTGACTTTTTTTGGTATTTTTTTTTATCCCAATTATGTGTTTATATGTACTTTCTGTTATTTATATTACTAATCTTATCTAACATGTTTGTTTACAAAAACTGGACGAAAAGGACTGCTAGCACTATTGTGTGATAAAAAGTCGTAATGATGATTTAAATATTTTTTTAACCTTTTGTGATAGATGTACAATAGTTTGTTGGATCGTAACGTATGATACGTCATTCAACACACATGGCGGCATTGCCAAAAGGGCAATATATTATTTCTCCACTGCTATTGTTCCGATTAGAACTACTGATTTATTAAATAAAAGGGGAAAAAATACCAAACATATTAAGATAGAAAAACAAACAAGGCAACTACCAAAAGGGTACTACAAAGTATCTTTGTTATTATTGAACGTATAGCGACATACGAGATATCATAGGACACTATGAATAAAAATAGACTTTCTATAAGACAAATTTTGGTATCTATATATCAAAATTTGATATATTTGGTAATTACAAATAAAGGTATCAGCATTGGACACCTGAGCAATGGAAAAAAGTCATGTTCAGTGACGAAAGTATGTTTAGGTTAGTAAAAGGAAGCTCAAAATTTGTTCGTGTTCCACACACCGCGTCAAGGTACGATCCAAAGTTTACAGTTAAATTCGTCAAACATCCTGTGTAGTAATATGGAGTGCGTTTAGTGAATAAAATGGAAGGGCAGAGTTGAATTTCTTGCCCAAGAATGTTACAATGAAGGCAAGCAACTATGTGACTGTTCTAGAACAACAATAATTGAACTTGGGAGAAATTCAGTGTTATCAAAATGTGACTTCTTTATGCACGATGGTGCACCTGCTCACAGGCCCATGATAGTATCAAAGTTCTTGAATGATCACAATATCAACGTATTGGAATATCCAAGTAACTCTCCAGACCTTAATCCCATCCCAACATAAATCAGCTGAAAGAATAATTTTAAGAGGTTGTGGGTGACCATGGAAGAAGAATAATTCCTGAACCTTGCCCAATCCAAGCCTAAGAGAATCCAGTTTGTCATCAACTACAAGGGTGATATAACAAAGTATTAATTTGTAAAATTAAAATAAAAACTATCCTGATTTATATGTTCTATTCACTATGTAAAGTTTTTTGCCGGCACTGTACACTTATCAGTAAAAATAATATTTTTTATAATTTTTCTTTTGGAGTATTCTTTATGTAATCAAATAACCATATACAAAAATTATTCCGAAGCTCTCTATCTTTTTCATGGCAAACTTGTACTTTTTGAGGCCTAAATCAATATAACCCAATTCTTCTTAATAATTCCTGAATTGGAACTTTTTAAAAATAAGTTTTCTTCTTCTTGCAGTACCGTCTCATATCGGATGTTGGCTACCATCACAGCAATCTTTACTTTGTTGGCTGCAGCTCTGAACATCTGTATTGAACTGCACCCATACCACTCCTTTAAATTTCGCAACCAGGAAATCCTCCTACGTCCCACATTTCTCTTTCCCGAGATTTTTCCTTGGATTATGAGTCTTATTAGATTAAGTAGAGAGTACTTTTCTCCTCTCATTAGGTGGCCCAGATATTCCAGTTCTTTCATTTGTATGGTTTTTATGACTTCGCATTCCTTCCCAATCTTCAGCAGAACATCTTGATTTGTTACTCTTTCTGTCCATGGCATTTTCCACATTCTCCTGTAACACCACATCTCGAAAGCCTCAATGTTTTTGATGTTTATCTTTTTCAGTGTCCAGGCTTCCATGCCGTATAGCAGAACGGAGAAAACGTAGCACCTTAACATTTCCGTTCTTAAGTTTTATATTTATGTCCCAAAACTTTTTCATTTTGACAAACGATTGTCTCGCTATTTCTATTCGCCTCTTGATTTCTCTTGTCTGGTCATTAGTACCAGTGAAGCAAACCCCTAAATATTTGTAGGACGTAACTCTTTCAACTGGCTGATTATTTATGGTTAAATTCACATTGGTGTATAGCTTCTTTGTTACAATCATGAATTGAGTCTTTTTGATATTCAGTTTTAGACCATACTTATTGGTATGAGTGTTTATGTTTTCCATTAAAAACTGTAAATTTGCTAGGTTATCTGTTTCTATTAGCGTCTCATCAGCGTATCTTATATTGTTAATTAACTCTCCGTTAATGTTCATACCAATGTTTTGCTTTAGGAGCACTTCCTGACATTGTTTCACTATATATATATATATATATATATATATATATATATGTATGTATATATATATATATATATATATATATATATATATATATATATATATGTATGTATATATATATATATATATATATATATATATATATATATATATATATATATATATTGTAATGAGAACAGAAATTTAGCATAAGAATTAAGTTTAAGAAGTTTTGTTTCATTTTATTTAATATTAGATATGTTTAACTCAGCCATGTGTATATACAACCAGATATACACTGTTAATTAATAAATTTATTTAAATAGTAATTAACGACATAATTTATAAATTATATACTAGATAATATTATAAAAAAATAATTATATGAGGGTGTTTTTAAGAATCTAGCATATAATAAATGTTAAAAAATTTTTTTAATAATTATAAGTCAGCCATATGTATATGCAACCAGATATACACTGTAGTGTCAAAGTCAAAAAGGAATTTATGTATTTGTAATGTTGATTTAAGATATAATTGCAGTTGAAAATAGTGATAATATATTTCATAGAAATGTTTAAGTTACATATAATAGTGTAATTCTGATCTGGAGAGCCTAAAGTCAAGTAAATTGTACATGTAGACCAGAGAAAATTCTAGAAATGTCAATAGGACTATTTGCATATACATCATAGACAAAAACCATTCCATTTATTCCAGAATGTTCAGATAGAAAAAATAGAACAATTCGAACCTTATTTATTGCTAGATTATTCTGGAACATGAAAAAGATATATAAACCGTGTAATTTGGAGTAGCAGTTAGTTCAGTTAGATCAGTCAGTAAAGTTAGACTTCAAGAATTTAGTTACAAGAAGATTATTATTTGAGTTAAAGTGAGTTAGTTAAAAAAAATTAGTTCAGTTAGTTACAGATTATGATCAGTTATCAGTTAGAAGTTAGTATCAGTTAGTTAATCAGTCAAAAAAGTTAGAATTCAAGAATTTAGTTACAAGAAGATTATTAATTAAGTTAGAGTTGATTCGTGAAGTGAGTTAGTTAGTTACAAGAAGTCACAATCAATTATTAAGTGAATTAGTTTGAAGAATTTAACCATTCAAAAATTATTAAGTCAGTTACATTGGATTATTAATTATAAAGAAGAATAAAGAAGAATTTATGAGGTTATGAAGAGATTATTAGCTAGAAGAAGGCATTGATTAAGTTAATAAATTAATTAAGTCAAATACAGTTGGAGATTAATTATTACTACAGTAATATAGTAATAGTATGAAGTTAATCCATTGAAGTAAGCATTCAATAGTACAACCACAACATCCAGTATATTTGAAAGTACATTAAATGGAAAGTACAAGGATTTAAATTTATATATATTTATATGGTGCGTGGAGATAATTAAGAAGAAACATATTAAAATTGTTGGATAACCA